>JAGDQP010001783.1:20390-70919 GCA_022664845.1 Lepisma saccharinum | reverse complement strand
AAATGTATGTTGTAGACGTCTTCTTCTTTGGGTGTTTTCTCCAAAGAGAGGTCTACGATGAGGTGTCATGCCAGAAGCGTTGCCTTCTGTGTACGTAAGGAAGACACCGGAAGCGTTGCCTTCTGTATGTCTAGGATGCACCAGAAGCGATGCCTTCTGTGTACAATAAGGTGAATTTAGGCAGAGTACATACCAGAAGCGATGCCTTCTGTGAACAAAGGAGTGATTAGTTTAGGCAGAGTATATATCAGAAGCGATGCCTTCTGTATATGCGGGAATGATACCAGAAGCAATATCTTCTGTGTATCTGGGTTTTCAAGAAGCGATGCCTTCTGTGAACAGGTAAAAGGAGAGGAGTTGACCACCCAGGAGTAAGTGATACACTAAAGCTGGTGCATCGTAGTTTTATAGTCTTCTTTTTGGGCGCGGCCCTCCAAGTCCCTTCTTCGACGACTCCAACTCCCTCTGCATGTTGCTAGCAACCCCATCTGTTGTATCCATGATGAGTTTCTTCTTGTCGTCTGCTAATGTTTATGTGTCACTTGTTCCGATCAGTCTAATCAGTCGGTGTATAGACATATATGAAAGCCGTGTTGCACCATCGACGTACCGTATCGTACAATAGTCTTTCGCTTGCGAACTCTATGTGCTGAACCTCCGAAGGATGAAGCTACTAACTTCCAATATAGCCCATGGTTTATTACGTCATATGCTACTTATTTCTCTGTTAATTGTATAATAACATCTTTAAATGTGCACTATCCCAAAATGCGTATTTCAAAATTCCGTAATGGGTGCGAAAGGGATTCCCCAAAGGAATTATTAGGGGATTACCTGAAATAATCTGAAGTAAACATGGCCAAAATGTGCATGAATGGGACGGTTTTCATAAGGAAACAATAATTCGTTTGCGCTACGTTGATATCTCAACTAGATTCCATACACCGAATGATTTTCTAAGGAAATCCGTGGTTACATAACAAGCAGGAATAAGAATTGCATAATTTCATGGAATGTTTTATTTCTAAACTTGTAAAGTTTGTTTTGTATGACCCATTTTTAGTAACTCTGATTTCCGCCCGTCACGATTATGAATGCGTTGCTAGTTAAAATTCACACCCATGCCCCAGCCGGTATTCAAACACGAGACTTTTGATTCGCTGGCTTAGCGCCTCAAATCACACGGCTACCAGGCCGGCGAATGTTTTCTATATTTGTTATCAAAGACATTGAGTATCATTGACCGATAGGATGCTGGGGATGATGTGTCATTTTTACTCACACGGGAATTCATGCTCATTTCCACCTACTTCTACTTCAGAAATATTGTGGAATCCCTACTTCCTTTAAGGAATCTCTTGCGCACCCATTGCGGAATTTTGAAATCTGCATTTTCAAATAGAGTAGGTTTATAGTCTTTGAGGGTGCCACGATGTATCAGCTCTACTGTTCCTGGTGTTATAAATATGAAAATCTAAGGTTCATTTTCCCACGCTTTCGACACCCTGTAGCTCCGAAACTATGCACATTTCGAAAATTTGACAAAGGAACTTTCGTTTTGTTTTGATTTGAATAATCACCTCCAGAAGTCTGTCTATGTGATTTTAAAACACGCTGTATATAATTATACCTAAAATTATGCTAAGCATACAAATGAATCGGAATTTGGGAGAGGTCCGCACCCTCTAAACCCTCTGCTTGGATACGTCAGTGAGCTGTATGAAACAATAGTATGGGTCTAGAATATCAAATACAGTCAAAATCAACTTCCTGAAGCAGCTATCAGAAATGATAGTAGGGTAGACCGGGGCTATTTGAGTATAGTAAGAGAAAAGTTAAAATTTCCAAAACCCGACGTACTTTAGACTTGAAATAATTATGCCATAATCTACGTACATTATTATAGTACAACATAGTAAAGAATAAAGAACCTGTTAAGTCATGGAAATTCTGAAAACGAATTTAAAATAAAAATGGCAGAATTCGAGACTAGTAATAATCACGGGGCTATTTGGGTTGCTCAGGGGGCTATTTGGGTCTTTCGCTGTATCAACATTGTTTACATTAATCACCTTAGCGTTCATGCATATTATACCCTTTTCTATATAATTTGTGAAAAACACAAAATTAATAAACATTTCCCCTCAACTCTTCATTGACGTAACCACTATCTGATAAGGAAATATGACAAGCCGATGGTAGATTGTTGGCGAATTCTTCTCTCATACGCTGACCTTTAAAAATAATAAATGGTGGGATGTATTGTCCAACTGCGTGGCAAGAGACTATCACAAAGACATTCTCGCCTCTTTCGACGCTAGTGAGAGCTACCACTTCTTTTTCCCCTTCTTGGCAATGACCTTGTTTGGGTTATTGTTAAGAGAAAACCCTGTTTCATCCACGTTGTATATACGCTGTGGTTTTGTGTTGACACTAATCGTCGAAGTAACAGATTTCAACAGTTAAAAAATCACTCACAACTTCCTTACTAATTTCCTCAGTACGAGCTCTTGAAAGTCTTGAGCGAACTTTCGTAATGATAAGTTCGGATGTCTTTTCATGAAACTTGAAAAACAATCTTCACCAGCTAATCCTTTATGTTTCTCCAAGGATGCAGAATTTGATTTATTATTACATATCGATGCACAGCTTTACGAATCGTTTCAGGGGTGCAACCTAGTCTTTTTCCCGGGAGAGTCAAAATAATTCGCAACACGAACTCTTCCTCCTGGTCTTCTGTCAGTACTGTGGGGTTTCCTATGGCCTTCGGTTTTGTACTTTGAACTATTTCATCATTATCACCCAAGGTTAGTCTCAACCTTTCGACCTGCATTTTCTTCGCTAAGTTTCAAATTTACATTGCAGAGCTGTGAAGCTCCACGTAAACTCAAATCACCTTTTGTTACACTTTGGATGGCCTTCTACATGTCTTCATTATTTCACTTGTTGTATTTATGTTTTTATTTGTATGTCCGTACCATGTAAAAAGAAAATGAAATGTTTTGTTTAACATACATGCATCATATAGTCTAAACCATAAATACAAAATTAAAATCCATAAATTAAATAAATTCACATAAGTTTACACCTGACTCAAATAGCCCCGTTTCACACATGCTTACGTAGGACGTACTACTTTCACACTAGACAGAGGAGAGCACCAAAAATGGCGTTTATAACATACGGACGTTCTGCTTTACGCGTACGGTAATAATATTACAAATATATGCATTTACACAGGTTCAGCACCTTATATCATAGACACTATTTTATATCAGAGCAAAATATGAAGTATTACAACTCACCTTGCTCAGAATAGTGGCAAATTCACAGCAACTGATAAGAAAGCAGCAGATCAAAGGCACCCCCCTTCCCTTTGCCAACGAACCCACAACTGAAGGCAGGTTCAGTGTGCATATTAAATGGCATTTTTCTTAAGTTTGACCCAAATAGCGCCTTGACTTAAATAGCCCCGGTCTACCCTATATTACAAAAGTGTTATCTGAGGCTTTAAAATGAAGAAACTGAACAGGAAAACAAAACTCCCACAGTTAGCAGAATCTTGAAATTTTCTTTGTATACAAAATGTTATACATTAATTGCGACTTTCGAAAGTGAAACTAATAAAAGTGCAATGGAAGAATATCAGATTTCCAAACTTTTTTCCCCAGATTTTATACCACCTGCACCCACATCTACGCCGAAGATTGTTTTACACTCTCAAACGAATATATCTTTGAAAAATTCAAACTTTCAAATGTGGCTGAATGAACTGGTAGTTTTACAAAAGAAAACTGTCATCAAGGTGAGCGCATATGCATCAGTAAATGTTGATCGAGAAACTCTTCTTGACAAAATCCAACCCGATGTTTCAAATATGGCTAAATTTGTATTAGAATTATAACTGAATTAAGTAAACTATGCGGATATAATATATTCATGCATACTTTTCCGCACAATAATTGTGCTGTTCTAAAAGTATATAAAAGAAAACAGAAATATGTTATTTAAAAAAAAAAAAGTTTTAGGTTACATAACTGCCAAGGATATGATTTTCTAGAGAAATTTCTATCTACGCTACTGTCAAAATACAAGCCCAGCCGCAAAAAAGAAAGGGTATTCGCTAACCAGCTAGTAGAAATAATAAGGTAGTCATAACTAGCTATTTCAAAATAATATAATAAGGCACGTTTTTTCAACTGTTTTTATATATATATAAAAAAAAGGATGACCTAATTCCCCTTTATTTTTTCCAACTGTCTTTCTTCTAAATAGGTGAGTATATGAGTGGATTAGTAAGTGTATTAATAGGTAGGTATGTGAGTGGATAAAAAGTTGGTGAGTGAGTAAGTATTTCAATAGGTAAGTTATTTTCTACGACAAACTGAGCCACAGTCGGTTGATGATGTCAGCACAACCATTTACTCTACAAATTCACACACTCCACTATCTCACAATGAAAATTTGACTTCAAATCTGAAATAAGTTTTCACACTGTGCCAACTCACCCAAACTTTGGATGTCAACAGATAAGGTGATCACATGACGGTCAACTAACGGCATGTCAACAGATAACGTGATATCGGTAAGTCAACAGATAAGCTCATATCAGTAGGTCAACAGATAAGGTGATCACGGACGACGTTCATATTGTGTAATGTATGCCACTTAACTACTAAACAATGACAATAAGAGGTCCCGAAGCATTTCTGTGACATGTTCCAATAGTCAAACTCCAAGTTTGGTGCAGATACGAACAACGATTTGGGAGTAATTTGAAATATCAAATTATGAATATAGTTGGAAACAATGACAATTGCGGCATCTGGAATACTTTTACGACTTATGCCAATAACCAAATTCTACAACAAATGGTATAGGAGTAATTTAAGATAATAAATATTCGAAATTAGTTGGCGACACTGACAACTGCGCTCTACGAGGTGCCTATATATGACCTTCTCCAGTACCAAATACAAATGTATGCGAACTTTTGTATAAATTCGGTTTGGCCGCATGAAGATTTGTATAAGTTGAATTTTAAACAGTGGCATATGGATGCTTAGGGACGGACACACACATTTTCTTTCTATTGTGTCGATTAATGTTAATACCAAGTTGGGTGCGGATACGTCGAAGAATATGGAAGAAATTTAAAAATTGTTTTTTTGAAAAAAAGCTGGCAACACTGACACCTCGGACGCAATACTCAAACCTTAATATGAAACTATTTTATTGTCATCGGAAATATGTAAGTGAGAAAAGTTAAAATTCGATCGGATTTGTGGAAGTGGGTCAAAATGAGCTAACAAACTCTCACCCTTACTAACTAACTAGTGAAGTTTAAAGCTTGTAATAAAGGTATATCTCACTGATGGTTTGTATTTTAGCTGCTTTAGGAGCACTTGAAAGTTTAGCAGGTGGTGATGGTGGTATCGCAAAGGATGTTTGTTATCTATGCTTACATGAATAAAGCAGGACTAGCAGAACAAAACAATCATTGAATCTTCAATATAGCACAGTAAAGCTGAAAAAGCTTGAAGTATCGAAGGGAAACAGATATACTAGGGACTAGTCGATTAAAAAAAAAAAAAAAAAAAAACACGGCATCGAACAAGAGCAGCCCACATAGACATTCAAAGAGCGCGCGCTTAGCAATTAAGACCTCGAACGTTTAGCTAAAACCTAAATATAAAATATTTTCGCGGTGTGTTCATGTCAGACAACTTGTCACTCTTAAAGTTGCCTCAAAAAGGAATGTGTCATTCTTAAATTGGACAAATCCAGCAATTTTGTAACATATTGGACATGTTCCTGGAAAAGGGATAACATAATTTTTATGTTTGATTCATTCTATGGAATTGCACGAAAATTATTGATTATCTCAATATTATAAATAAAGAACATCCATTCACAGAATTCCACAACTGGATGATGTGATGTTGTTACTTGTGTACAATGTTACTGTAATATTTATCAGATGCCCGTGAAGGGACCATACGACAAGAGGTTTCTTATCTAAAAAATAAAATAAATATATAAACTTGAAATTTTTATAATGTCAGATTTTCCTAGTCTACTCGTCATTTTACATTTATCAGGGACCTCTCCCATCCTGGGTCTAAAAATGCATAATGGAATTCCAAACCATAATTATAACATGAAAATTGCACTGATTGGTTTTAATAGCATGTATTTGATCTCAAATGTAACGCTAACCAATAATTCCTTCACTTATGATGAGAGAAAAATTATAGTACCATCAGGACATTATAATGCTAGTACCCTCGAAACAGATTTCCCAATCGATGTGCTCTTGCATGAAAATGACATCCCACATCGAATGGAAGTACCAGGTGGAGATAAATTAAATCTGGGAACAATTGGAAATTTAGTTGGTTCTGAAAATGAAACAATACTTGAACTGTGAGAAAAATGTGTTGAAGATTTTCTCCCAAATTCTTTATCCATTGAAATATTTAACGTCCACTGCAATCTATCTCGTGGGATGATTGTGGCTAAAGATGAGTATTCACATAATAAAAAACCCTACTTTTCGTACTGTTAGATATATGAATCTCTGAAGTTCATTTTCCCACGCTTTCGGAACCCTGTAGCATCAAAACTATATACATATTTCGAAAAATTGTCTGAGGACCTTTCGTCTTGTTTTGATGTGAGGAATCACCTCCAGAAGTTTGTCAGTGTAATTTTAAAAGAGGTTGTATTTGTTATCTAATTTCATATCCAGATCCTCTTTGAACCTCTCCGAAATTCGTGAAAACCTTAGGAAAAATTCGGGATACATGCATGAAAGAACATGTCTAATACTGTAATTAGACCTCATTTTTCTGGATTTTTGTAAATATTTTCATAGATTCTTCCAAACTCAAATATACTGCGACCTGCTTTGTTGTATTCCTTCAGACAATTTGCTTTAGCTCTTTCAATAACAGTATCTTTTGCATTATTCACATCTTCTATAAGTGGAAGTGTTCCTTTTGTAAGAATCTGTTCAACGGTTAATCGTTGCGAGATACTAATTTAATCGAATGAAATAGCGAATATATTATACATGTACTAAATTCATTACACGCCATCATTGTAAGCTTGTGAAATTGTTCAATAAAGAAATCTGGATAAGTGCTTCAAACACAAATTGGGTTAATTTTAACATCATGGATTGCTTATGCTTTTATATTCTTCTTCTCATATTTCAACATTTTAAAACTATAGCCTATAAGTAAAACATTTGCACTCTCCATAATCCCACAAAAATGCGGTTTCCGTAAGCGAGGTTAGGAGTTTCTGGACTGAGTAGAAACATGCGTTGCCAGATGCTAAGCGACTTTTTATTTGTTCCGTTGTCTCGTTTTGGCTTGCTACGCATGCTCCCAAGTATTCCTTTGCTTATCTATAGACCTATCTCATCGCAAGCTTCTACTAAGACATCGGTGCTACTTTGTAGTGCATCTCGTATATCGTTCTCTATTAAATCTACATCATCCGCGTATACAATCAGATTTAATAAATGTTTTTCACTAAATCCCGATATTATTTCTCCACAACTTTCCGGACGATACCACGTTCAGGGAAGATCTACCAGATTGTTACTGAGTCACGTGAATAAATTGATTTTTAAGAAGATATCACAAAAATGCCCATCACTGACGTAATTAACAACATAGTTTTCCCATGTAGGTGACATTAAGAGTTTCATCCGCTAATACAGAAAATCATTCAGCTTCATTTAGTCACGCAAAAATTCCTTAATTACAACTTGATCGCCAATTTCAATAATTGATTTTAATGGCTTCTCCCCTTATAGCCGACCGAGGTAGTCTGAGGAATTAGGATAGCGTCTCCAAAGTTGCGGGTTCGAATTCTGCCTGGGACATGGATGTTTGTGAAATTTAACAAGCGTTGCCCTCATATAATCGTGACGGGCCGAAATCAAAAGTTACTAACATTACCCGTAGAAAATAAAATTTACCAATAGTTTTTCTTCACCCTAATGATCTGAAAGATCACATTAGATCTTACAACTGAAATTTCCAATGTGTGTAATTTTAGTTTATAATTCACACCTAATGTAACGAGTACGTCTGTTAAATTTATTTCTTCTCTACGTAGAAAATAACCGCTTCAACCATAGATTTTAAATGTTTTATATTCAAAATTTTCTCCGTTCTACTCTCGTTGGGACTATCAGCACAGGAATTACTACATTCTCCTTACTGTCTAGAAATCGTACTTTTTTTTTACTAGTTGTCCTAAAGGTTATTTACCACATCTACTTTTATGTGGTATAAACTTATAGTTATATCGAGACGGACGTAAGCTATAGTGCTCTTACCACCCTTACAAATATTTTTTTTATTTTAACTAACAATAATTATATGTTTCCAAACATAACTTAATTCTTTTCTTCTGGAAATACTCTCCTTCCAAGTTCATAAAGATAGAGTCAAGGGGGGGGGGTTATCCCCCATATCCCCCCTTACCTACGCCACTGTATTTTCATGTAGTGAAAATATAGTTTAAGAACATTTATACGTAAAAAGAATAATAGGAAACATTCATTCTCTCATTTAAATTGGTGCTATCTATGATCGGTAAAACTGCCTGCCATCTAGTGGCCGTTTTTAAAGCTTTGGTTGCATGAAAATAAAAAATTTAGTGATTTTTTCATTTGAAGCTTTGAAGAGTGTTTTTTATGCACATTTGCATTAAGTATTGAAAGATTTTAAAAGTCTGAACATATGACAGATAGTTTTACATATTATACACAGGAAACAAGTATTATCACCTGAAAATATTCTTGAAAGGTGAAATGACAAAATTAATATACATAGAAATCTTTACGCATTTTTTCTTTCATTTATTCTGTTCATGACGGGTGGGGTGTATTACTGTAGAAAAGTCTAGTATAGCATGAAGTTAACGTCAGCGCGGTAAGATTTCGTTTTGAAAGTATAGATGAGGAATTATGGTAGAACTAATTTATAAAATGTAACGTTAGAATTAATTTTTTGTGTTCATTTTTTAAAATTTAATCCTCTCTCATATAAGAAGGAGATTTTTACTTTATGGAAACATTAGATGATTTTTGTTACTGACAGTGAAAGTAGAAGTTTTTTTTCCAGCTATGATTTTCTCTTAGATACCGTAATTCAATGTTTGATTTCTCGGGGGGTGCCGGGGATTTTCCCTGGTACGTGAGGCTTTGATCCCCGATTGTTGATTCCAAATATCACGCTCACCAGAGATAAAATCTTGGTATTTCTACCGAAACATGTAGTAGGTTGAAACTTACCAGCAACCACACTAGTTCTAGGACCCCCCCTTCGTAAATTATAACAAATCGAATACTGTCGTAATTGACACTAGATAGCACCACTGCCAAAAAGATGAAAATATTGAAGAATTCTTCACATAGAAGCTCCTTCCGTAGAAGGAGGAATAATCACCAACGTGTCGAGACTCGAGACCGAGGCGAGACTGAGGTTTGCAATCGAGACCGAGACCAAGACTGGAATTTTCAGATCGAAACGAGACCAAGACAAGACTATCCTAAAAATTCGAGACGAGAACGAGATTGATGATAGTCTCATCTCGTCTCGATACCATATCTAGAATGAACAGTGCGTTTAAGAACCATATCGCTTACGGAAATTTGCAAGTTCATCGCAGCAGTAACAAACGTTCCCCATAGGATTATATTATTGGCAAGATCAACCCAGCTTTCATCAAAAAACACATTTCTCGAAGATCCCTCCCAATATTGTCCTCCCAACATTGTATCGGTCTTTCCAACGGTCTTTTTCCATCCGGTTTCCCAACCTAGATAGAATAAAGTCTTCGTTTTTCTCCCCTACGAGCAACATGACCTGACGGTCTTACTGGTCGAAATTTAATTATTCTTACAACATCGGGTAAGTCGTACATTCCATTATACAGTCTCCTGCGTTCTCCTGTCATCTCATCCCGTTTTGGTCTGAATAGTTTTCTCAAAACCTTACCTTCAGACACTTATGCTCACCTGCTAGGGTCGTACATCAAGTTTCGCAACCGTAAAGCAAGTATTACCGGGAGACTAATCGTTCTGCATATTTTTAGTTTCAACTTCCTTAATATTAATCGCGATGTTAGGACCTCTAGGAGTCTCTGGACCTGGTATCATGGATCCTGGTACCCGATTTCAGGATTCAGATCCGGGCACGCGGGTCCAAGTACCACATCTGAATTCTAAGTTTCAAATTCCAGGATACTAATGCTGGTCACGATTCAAATAATAAATAATATTCTTAATGTGAACCTATTGTTTTTCATCAGTCGCACCAGGAAAATATCTGGTTGGTTTGAACTTAAGGTCTAGCCGACTTCTTACTGCATCCATTCCCCTTCATATCCCAGCCTGAGCCATAGATGCCTAACGCTAAAGGCGATAAAATATTCATACTCTTATACAGAGGCAACCTTGGAAGTTGGAAGTCGTTCGGTCAGGCTAGCAACTCCAGAATTACGGGTTCGAATCCCGACTGAGGCACGGATGTTTGTGGAATTTAGAAACTTAACAGCTCGAGACGGGACGAAGTCATTTATTACTAAAATGACCCCAAAATACATAGCTTATTTTTTTCTTAATGTGGACCTTTTCTTTCCCAGGCATATAACGAAAATATTTTATATCTCATGATCCCATTATCGTCCCTAATTACAATATTCATGATAGATGTAGGGAAGTATGACTAACATTTAAGAATGTTTTGAAAATAATAGATAATAATAATAAAAGATCGAGATATCTGATTTTGATATATATATTTAACATTTGGGATACAAAATTTTATGCAACTCTGTCAAGCATCATATCAAATGAAAGCTTGTTACAAGAGCTTTAAAATGAGCCCCCTCCTAGCTCTCTAGCATGAACCATTGCTGACTAATAAGTAATTTTGTAAACTAAAACCACGGAACATTTGACTTTATGAACTTTCATAAAGCATATACCAGAACGTCAAAAAAATAAAAATAAAAAATAAACCAAAAATCATAGAAATCTGAGATGATGAGGTAGAATTTTGTTAAAGTGTTGATTTCACATGCAATGACCCTTCATCAGAATATCAAGTTTGTCAAGCTCAGAGCAAGTGACAGACGACCTTGCTGCAAGCTGACATGCTATCTGGGCTCCTTATTCAATTTAATAACAATGTAATCCAAAATTGTAACAGTGCCAAGTAAGAACGATTCACTTAAATGAATAATTACCATGATTCGTTCGATTTAATGCGAAATGTTCAGTTCAAGAATATCACTGATCCTCTTTTAAATAGAAATAAAGATGTTTTGTCTTGAAATTGTGTGTAACCAGACTACATATTTTGAATTTGAGGAAATAACTACACAGAAAACCAGAGTGCGAGATAGTAATAGACCCCTATTCAATTTGTAAAAGAAAACTGAATGAAGAATGTAGCTATGGAACGGAACTATAGGTTCAGATGTATCGGAATGTATCACTAAATTGTGATTTCGCGATAGTTCCCTCCCAAGATTCCGTCCACGTTAAACTAAATATTTACCTAAATAGCACCATCTTTTAAAACATAGTCAATCATCAAGATACACTGTTGCCAGTATTCAACAGACAGTGGAATTAGGCCTATAGTTAGCCCAGAAACGATAGATAGTAGAGATCTGCACGGGCCGAATTTTTCGGCCCGAGCCCAATCCAGCCCGAATGTACCTAGGCCCGGCCCAGCCCGGGCCCGGAAAGCTTTAAAAGATTTTGGCCCGAGCCCGGCCCGGCCCGATAAGTTTTAAAAATTCTTGGCCCAAGCCCGGCCCAACCAGATAAATTTTTAAAAAGTTTTGGCTCGAGCCCCAATATATTTGTATCTGGTATAATAATAATAATATGATATAATGCGTACAAGCCTATGTGAGTGTTTGAACAATGTGATACCCTTAGATATGCTAGTCATTTTAATCATTCTACAGGATTGCCGTTTCAATTTATTTCTAACACAAAGGATCAAAATAATCCTTTCGCTTTGAACAGTAGGATTACTTGTAGTCGTAGGTTTCTTAAATCCAACAAAGAAGTAGCTAGTCAAAGTATAACTTTTATTTACAAAACAAATTACCACACATTTGACCCCACCGGCAAGACCTACATTTGCACGGTATTTAACGCCGTATTAGACTGCAACCCTGACTTCATTCACCATTTCTTCCAGCGGGTCGCTGAAGTGGAGAGAAGAACAAAGAGTGCGGTTTCCTTTCCCTTTTATATCAAGAAGACAACTCTGACTGTTCCCCTGGGATAAAGGGGTTGGATTCACCATATTCTGATATTGACACGGATCATCAGCAGAGGAAGCTTCAATACGCATACTTTCTTTTGTTATTTATTGAGGGTAGGGCATGCAGTTACTCGTGTTACTGCCGACTGGGGTCAACGCCCCGGTGAACAACCAATTCTCTAAAGCGAAAATGGAGCCGCTAAGCAAAACCAACTGTAAATATTGCATTCTCTGTAATACGTTTCTCTCCACGTGGCGTGCACACAGACTTGAACTTTTGGCTTTATTCCAATTATCGTTTAAAGAAAGTCAATAATTATTGAACAGCTTTAAAGAAGTGCAATTAATCGGCCTGAGCCCGATCCGACCTGACGAAAAAGCAAGCCCGTCCCGGCCCGGCCCGTGCAGGTCTCTAATAGATAGATACTTTAGACACCATAAGCCAACTTCACAAGTAAGTTGGTAAAAACGCTTGTTTTGCATAAAAGATGGTTAGTTGCATATTTAATTTTAACCCCAACTATTTCTATACAGTTGACAAATTGGGCTTTACATGTTCTTATTATATTCCTAAATTTCATAACGTAACAGTAGGTCGTATTTAATTCTGAATTTTGACAAGTTCTAGATAGTTTAAACAACAACAACAACATAGATGCGTCTTAGCGTTATTCTTATACTCCAAAGTTTTCTACGATGAATAGGACTAACATTTAATTTGCCAACTCGTTCGGCTTTGATAAGGGGGGGGGGGAGCCATCCCCATACCTACCACTTCGTCCCTGAGGGGAACGTGAAGGGGAGGGAACCCTTGGGCTCCTTAGGCACGTCCGCAATTATTTCCAAGGTTGAAATGTTTACCATGTGGAACTACTAAGACGTGCGTTTCTTCCCTACTTTGCGTAGGAGCTGAATGAAAGACCAAAATTAAAAGAAAACAGAAGTATATTTCACGAGAGTACTGAAATATATCCCTTTATGTAATTTGCTTTTGCATAACTAGAAACGAGCATCACAGGAAAAAACAAAACAAAAAAACAAAAAAACTTACGCATAAGATGAAGAATGCACGGAAACTTGAAGGACGTTGCTACCTCTTTCTGCGTTATGTTACCTTGGTTTCTGATACGTTGTGGCTAAGATATTTCGACTAAATTTGCATCTCATTTCTAAAGGCAAGGAAAAACAAAGATATTTGAAATTGATCTACGAATGGGGAAGAAGAAAATAAGGTTGGGATGTCTTTGTATTTCTTGATTTTGTGAGGAAAACCGTAATTGATTAGCCCCATCTTGCTCCTGAAGTAGGTTTGGCTGATATTGGGCCGCCCCACAAGGACAAAGGAAGAAATGAATAATGAAACTTACAGTGACTAGAGAATAAGAAGGGTGGAAGAGGTAGTCCAAAGTTACTCAAGGTAGTGTTACTAACTAGACTACAACTTGTAGTATTTTACGATGAATCTGCTGAATTACTGCACGAAACTCTGCACGCACTACACAGACGGGAAGGAGGACGAATTTCCTAGTAGCTCTTGTACTTCCTCTGTTACCTGAGTGCAGTAAAGAATCAAGGAGGTAGGTCGTTGGAGAACTGCCTCCCAGTCATTCCAGAATCATCCTCCCCCGGGAAATTAGTTACTCGATAAACTTAATTTTATATGGGTCACTTTAGTAACTATGGACTTCAGCCCATCACGTGCACCGCAGTTTAAAATCCACAAATATCGACCTCCAGATGTTCGAACCCCTTATGAACGGCGCCCGGGCGCCCTAGCCCACATCACTACCGACGTCGCCATTATTTACTCGATAGTTTAATCTTAGAAAAGCATGAAAGACATTTCCCAGGATTCCCAATGAGTGTATCCACAGACGACCATGGTAACTGGGGTTTTCCAGTGTTCTCCTGTTTCACCTGGAGAATGCAGGGATGGTACCTCATTTCTGTGAGGCAGGCGCTTTCTCTGTACCCTATGGTGCACGAAGGCTCACCTGCCATCCATTGATTGATATTCAAACTAACAAATGGTAGAACGCTCACCAGGGTCGTCGGTTCGATCCCTGCTCATGCCACGTGAGCTTTATGGTGGACAAACACCGTGTGCGTCGATTTTCTCGGGGTTCTCCCGTTTCCTTCCACTTTCTTCATTCCACCAAATCGCTCATCACCATTCACCCGGCTTGGGCCAAATTTACCTAAAGGCCTTCAAATTAAAATCAAATTGAAAATTCGAAGCAACGAACATGGAGAGTTTGTGCATGCAAACAAGGAAAGGATTGAGAAAAGAGACTGACAAGCGTTGCTTCCCACCATGCACTTTCCGGTAAAGGTATGTTGTAAGTCCACCTTCCCACCATGTCTCAAAGAATTAAGAAAAGGGCTAGCCAATATCCTCCCCATCCTCTCCTAGCCTGACCGGCCTGAACCAAAGATGTCTAAAGACCATAAATAAATTCAGAAATTCAGTTTGTTTATTTCTGGTAGAGAAGCGAGACCCCCCCCCCCCAACTAAAATACATTATCTGTGTTAAAAACGCAAATTGATAAACTGAATAGGTTATAAACTCATGTGGGCCTATCTGTATAAGGTATCCCCCTAATTAGAGCCTACTACTTGGCTTCATGAGTATCAAAGACCCCCTAAATTCTGAAGGCGTTGTGTCGCCTGTAGCACTCAACTCTCGCCAAATCACTTATTAACCCTTATCATTTAACTGATTTCTAACGTTAGCAATGCCCCTACTGTCTCATATATTACCGAGTAGTTGTAGTATAGTTGGTAGAGTGTTGGCTTAGTAGTCAGTCGGTCCTGGGTACGATTCCAGCGGTCGCGTATCCTGACTGAGGCTTTTCCTTTCACACCAGGCAAATGCCGGGATGGTACGTAAAAGTTAGGCTCTGACCGCCTGACTACCTTCCAACATCCTCTCCCCCATCCTATCCTGGTCTGAGCCTCTGATGCCCAAAGACCATCTATAAATGTAAAATTAAAACGGTCTCAACCAAGTTGCCTACAGAGCCTTAAAAATTCAAATTGTCTTATTTATCTCCTGCAGCTTTATGCGCCCTTACAATAAAATGTCACAGTTGTTTTTCCACTGTTCCTTCCGGATCTTGAAGAACAATGGAAAATGATGGACTCAAATATAACAATAGATTGATTGTGTTATTAATATTCTCCTAAACGAGCTGATGGGCTTCTAAGGACAGGAGCTATAAATTTTAGTAAAGTTGGCTCCGAACCACTTCGTTCAATGGAATCCAGCGGGAAATGTTATTGCAATAGAAAAACGATTATAAAGAAAAAAAACAAAGAAATAAATGAATTAAAACCTCTTAGGACTCTTCATGATTACATCCTCTATTTTCCATCATCGCTTCCCATAGAAAGTGTTTCTACGAGTATTTGCCGTTTGACCCCAAAGAATAACTTTTCTTTTATTGAGGAAAGAAACAAACGATATGCACAATAAATTTTAAGCCACTCACAAATTAAATCTACTAACAGTCAATACCTCCTTTAACTTTATTGCTTCCTGTACAAGGAAAACACGGTTTTAGCACGCGGACTGAGCCCATGCAACACGTGTATTCGGCACTCGATTGCGCAACTAAGTTGGCAGCGTTGTCAATATGACGTTAAGTAGACGTTACTACCTCTTGTAATGTTATGTTTGTTCAATACTAAAACGGTCATCCATTGGCCCTGTGCGAGTCATCATTGTGGATCATCCAGCGTGATTGGCCGATTCATATTACGCCATCTCTGTTATTTATTGATTGGCGTGGTGTACTCGAGTTAGATTCAAACTAACCCAGTAGGCAAACCATGCAGCAGGCCAAGATTGTCAAAGAAGTGTTTGAGGGGATCCGTGTACAGATGGGCAGATTTTTCTGCGTTTTTCCTGGGTGAATGAATGAAAGCAGGCAGGCCAGTTCAACTTGTCAACATTTTTATTAGACTACTGTTGTATATTTGGACTCTTTCATCACATATCCCTTTCAGATCCAACAGAAAAATACGTGAAAAATCAGGTTTTTTTAAAAAAATATTCCTTACTCTTGTATTACATACAGTACATATTTTTTCAGTTGATTATCCAATTTTACAAAATTGGTTTGTGTCGGTTGAGGCTCGATAAAATCGTTCAATCCTAGCGCACACATTTGCGGAGTTTGGTTGTCGATGGGCGAATTCATACTTTAATGCTAATTGTGAGAAACTTTCTTAGGGGTGTCATTCTTCTGACAAATGCGTGTGTCTAATTTATTTTCTAACATTTAGTTCACATGTAATGATCTAGAACAATATGTATCATAACTGTCTTTCACAATAAAAATGTAAGGTACCAAGTTTACAGAAGTAAAGTACATAATAACAACCTGCTTGCAAGTTGCAATTAGGATTTTAAGGGTAATGATTATATGTAAACACGTTAAATATCATTCCGCTGAATACTCGCGTTTCACAATCCAGAACATAATGACCTCAAGCTCCACAGGATTATAAATTAGTAATCCATACAAGTCTTAATTGACATAAATTAATTTGCACGTGCTTGTATCTGACTCACAAGGAGAGAAACAGTACGATATAACAATTAAAATTTTTGTCATAATGTTTGAAGAAGAAAATATAACAGCATCGAAATAAACCTTGACACAGTGGGTATAATAATTTCTCCAGGAGAAATGTATTCGTTCATTGTTTTATGAAAGGGTGATATTAAGATACCATACTGTAATATTTAATGACCAGAAAACCAATAATTGCTTTCTCTCCGTGATATTTCTAATGGTGTGATTACAATATCTTTTCAAATATCATCATGCTTACCTAATGTTCTCCCAAACAGTGACAAGGGTTGTAAAATTAATTTAGCAGTCCTCATTTGCTTATCATCTTAGCGCAGTAGGAGACTTTTCTTCGGTTCAAATTGTATAGTTCTCTTTCTAACAAAAAGTAACGCAACAAATTACTTGGATTTGAATTTTTCATTTATGGCCTTTAGGCATCTACGGATCAGGCCGAGATAAGGGAAGCGAAAGGATTTGGGGATCTGTTGACCAGGGCCTACATTTGAAGGTGCCATCCCGGAATTTGCCTGGCGTGACAGTAAAACCCCTGGGAAAACCTCAGTCACAATGGTCGGCCGTTGGGATTGAATCCACAAGTAGCCAAAATTGTGAGTATCGTAAATTTCAAAAAGCCATAAATGTCCAAATTCGTACTTTAAATCGTGATTCAATGTCGAAATTTCAACCAGATAACATCAATCAATGTAAAATTCGAACCGGGGAATGTCCATCAAGGTGAAAATTCGAACACGTAACCATAAATTAGATCACCCATGTTGTGGAGGACCTCACAGCCTCCTCGAAAAATTCGAACTTGAGAACCACCTGCTCGAATTTGAAACTCCCCCACACTCTTCGACTTTGAACCAGTCAAGGTCAACCAGTTTCAGTTCGAGAGAAAGAGCGCTTCGAAAAAGTTGGAAAGAAAACGAGTTGAAGCACCCTATAAATCAGTCGAATTGCAACTTTCATTCTCAGATGTTAAGCAATAGGAGGGAGGGAAGGGAGACAGGTTTTTTAATTTTAGCCAGTTTGGAGTTCAATGTAGAAGTCTTGTGAAGAAGGAAAAAGAAACAAAGAAACTGAATTACCTATAGTTTTCAAACGAACATCAAGAGAAATACTCTCAAACATTATTGTTTTTTCTTTTCAGTTAAATAAAAGACGAATGAGCCTCGTTGCGTGTATATGTATATTAGACCTTTGTATTTTTCTATATCTATATTTGTGTATATATCTATATATTATTGCATAAACGCTATATGTTTTTATTCGATTGAACATAATTTTAACTTGGAAGATGAAAAATCATGCGTAATTTTGTGTTCCGTATGTGTACAAGAAGTGTTCCGCGTGCCTTTGTTGCGCATTTTATGCTTCCGGATCCAATTTAAGTACTTTATATAAGTATTTTAATCAGAAAAGAGCCTCATAATTGTATTTTGCTGAAGATTTAGCGTAAACAGGATCGATTTTGCTCCATGCTTTTTAAGAAGGATCTTCATGCTTTTTAAAGGATCTTCATGCTTTTTAAAAGATCCTCTATCTGATTTATTTGTTTAAGTTCATACTCAGTTCTTAGAACTATTAATGTAGTCTCACGTTTTGATTTTTCTTGTAGCCACTCTTGCTCACTCAGTGTAAATCACACCTTTCTTTTTGAAAACAGAAATAAACACTTATTTAAATGTTGCCAAGGAATGACACTACAAGTCATAAGAAAATACTAGATCAACACGGTACATAGGGTCAGAAATACATTACCGGAACCCCGGAAACATAAGTTAGGTTACTCCCACAACTTACATGTTTGAAACAATTTTCTAAGGAATCCCTCATTTATTGAGAACCTTTGTGATCTCTGTGAAAAACGATTAAGAAAGGCTCAAGCGGTAGCGCGTCTGACTACGAATCGGGCGGTCCGGATTCAAATTGCGGCCAGGACGCTGGAGACTTTTCTTCAGTGCTCTGATGTCTGGCACTCTGAGGTGCACTCAGCCTCGTATCAAATTGAGTACTCCTGGGCACCTTGGAAAGGTTTAAGGAGCGTGGGACTGACCACCCTACATCACTTCGCACGTAGGGCGAGAATATGGGGGAGCTACCTTCACATCCCCCATGTACCGTTCACGGAGCGTGCATATCGCACAAGAGATATCTTTATCATCTCTCCGCTCATGGGCGCAAATCACAGGACCTGTAAATAGACCTTCGAATAATACTTGGTGGTTTGAGAATTACTGCCGATAACTGCAAATATTGACAATTCTCTCAAACGTTACGGGATATATGAGGCCTGTTATGCTAAACTCCGTTAACTCCACCTTTCTCTGAATATGCGTTTGTTTCATTAAATTCAACTCTGAGGGACTTTCTATCTATAGTCTGAAAAATTGCTTCAAAGTTTGCCTGTTATGCTAAATTCCGTTAAGTCCTTAGTTTCACGTTCCAGAAGATCAACTCTTTGAAGCTTCAGGACGTTGATTCTCTTAAAAAACATTTTGGACCTGCCTCGGAGCAGTCATTAGAGTATTATAAGTCAGTCATTCTTAATGAAGCTGCTTCAAGATCAATTACCTCTTCACATGAACATTCTGACAACAAGAATCATGAGGAAAATGCTTATATTTGAAAAACATTGTACGTAT
Source organism: Lepisma saccharinum (assembly GCA_022664845.1). Lineage (NCBI taxonomy): Eukaryota > Metazoa > Arthropoda > Insecta > Zygentoma > Lepismatidae > Lepisma > Lepisma saccharinum. Next base: position 51,379 of record JAGDQP010001783.1, on the reverse strand, counting down.
TTACTACTAAAACTCATGATGTCGCAAACTGAAGTACATTAATAAATCACATTTACTTGATATGAAAAAAACCCAGCGTTAACAAGCGAAACAAGATGTGAGAGATATATATTCCGGGGAATTATTAAATTGTTTTACGTTATTATTATGCTAAAACCCATTAAGTCCAAAACAGTATATCAATTATCTCAGGCCACTAAAGATCAGACGACATAAAAAAGTAACATTTAATACATACTGTTATAAAACATTTATCCATATAATTATTGTCTAAAAATATAATTTTGTTCCTCAGATTAATTTAATTTATTTGTTTAGTTTTTTGCTCTCTAGAATTTGTCAAAGTGGACTTCACGGTGTTTAGCATAACGGGCCTCATATAAAGTAACTTTCCCAACATTTTTAACAGTGAAGGAATTTGAAACGTTAACATTCTCGTGAAAAAGGATCATCCTTTCTTTTTCTTACTGGGAAATGGGGTATAAGAATATTTTACATAAAATTAGAATTTCGTTTCACCTTAAGTTTGTATTTTCTTTTCTATTTTTAAACTATATATTGAATATAAAGCTTCATGGCAAAATTTTGATGACGTTGGAAATAATGTCAGAAATTATGAACTCATTTATTTACATACCCAGGCCCGTAGTCCAATGATTACGATCGTAGGCCTCGTAACGGCACTGGGAAGGCAAGTAAGTTCGAGTCCTGCTGCCAAGTAGTCTGACTTAGGTTTACCGAGATTTCCCTAAGCTTCGCCAGACGAAAACCGCTATGGACCTTAAGCAAAGGCTCTGGTCACTATCTTTAACTCCCATATCCCTACCAGTCTCTGAGGCAAAGCATAAACAGTTCATCGGGTCACCTGATCTTTGATTGGAACTCGCCCTGATCCAATGACCTGATTTCGACCCAGTGACTCGAAGCGCAAAGCAGAGTTTTAATTCTCTATATATTATTATACAGTATTGCTAAAATCTTTAATACATTTTGTATTTAGGGATTTTAGAAACTAATAATGACTTCAGTCCGTCTCAGTTGTCTTAGCTGTTAAGTTTCTAAAATCTAAAAATAGCCACAGAAGCTGACTTGACTATCGTTCGGCATACACTATTGCGTTTGAACAGTGTTTCTTTCAAGGATGAACGGGACCTAGAGAATTACTCCTCAGAGCACGAAAAATACGTCAATTATAAACCCTGTGTCTAGATTCGATAATCGAACCACAGTGTCACTGACAGTCTGATCATTTGAGTCAAGATCGAGCCATCAAGTCATTCGGGTCACCGGGACAACTTTTGGATCGGGTCATCAAAAGTGATCCTAATTTTGCTCTGCTTTGAGGACAATAAACGCTTATTTAAAAAGACTAAATTTGCATCTTGAGCTTTAATACAATAATATTATCTTTTTTCATTCATGTTAATCTAACACTTAGATTCATTTAGAGTGCACAATGTCAAAATTTAGGTTTGAAACTTCGACTAATCAGGTGACACAGAACTGAGACGTGTTTGTGGTTAAAATTTCCTTTATATTTCTGCTCCAGAGAGGCTAATTGCAGAGAATGCTTATAAAGAAGTAACTGCCACTTTCTCAACGGAGAAGTTCGAGTTTTATCAGCGAGTAGTTCACAGTTACAAGATTTTATTTTCAATTTCCCGGATAATCAAAAACGGCGCCAGCCTAGAATCCCGTCTAGACACATAGAATAGCTATTAGACTTTTCAGTTCAATTAGAACTATCTGTTAACGGCTTAGAAACCACGATCAAAAACACCTGGGAGTAAACCATTAAGAAAAAAAAAAGATTGGATCTGGTACATGCCTCACTTCTGCCGATCCGACTCCCAACAGAACACACATATATATAAATATTTGATAAAAAGCAAGTATTGAGGTCGTTAAACTTCGTTATAGTACAGAAAGGAAAAACAGACTGAATAGTTAATAGCTTTTATTTAAAAAAAATCTCTGTACTGCAATGGATTTAAGAAACTTGTGTTAGGCTAAAAATGTTCAGATTTTCTCTAATTTGAACCCAACCCAGATTCATTAATATTGGGGATTGCTGACCAAAAAGAAAGAGAATTTACTGAATATAATGCAGACTCTTTTTTTTACTAATAGATTTGGTTACTTTAAGTGTTGTCACATTCATAGAACTCACTCGTTCTTAAAAAAAAAATGAAACCTTTGGCTCTTGAGTAACACTCTAAAACTTATCCTCTAAATAGACCAATTTCCTCTTAGCTTAAAATCCAGTTATTCATGGCTAAAACCACTTCCTATCTAGGCTCGCCACTTCATAGAGCTGGCCTAAAATGTAGAAGTTTTTGGAGAAGGAAACAATAGACAGATCTTATAATTAATCAGAATCATTCGTCTCTTAATCATAAAAAGGATTTATTGACCCTTCTAACTACAGTTCATTTTACTAACTATTCTTAGAAATTAGGACACATAAAAATGAACAATTCTTAACACATGAGGAGACTAATTACTATTATTAAGATAAAGTGAGAAAAAATCTTATCTTTATGTTAGTTCCTTAATTCGTCTATTGAAAGATTCATAAAAGAGAATTCTAGAGAGAAAAAAAAAATAAAAAAAAGTAAAATCAATCTTCCTTCACACAAGAGCATTCACACAAGAATTAGTTTTCTCTCATACATTTTTCACTCCTCAGACACCCCTTAAGATTACTTGTGTATGGGTTTAAATCTCTATCGGCGACTGAGGCTCGTTTTAGGAGAATGGAAGAAAACAAGCAATTTCGATTTTCTTGGTCAAAAAACTGATTACTTTCTTTTCATATTCTGACGGTTCCACGACAGGGCCTCAAAAACTTCTGTCCTGTATTCAGAACCATGCCCCCTAGATTACAGTGACAAGGGTGGAAACGAAAAAAGAAAGAAATAGAGAATAACTTGTTTACCCTTCGCTTATGTGATAGGCTAATTCAAGGGTCAAAATAACAAAAGTGGGAGTGTAACTTTAAGAACTTACCAAGCAAAGAGTCTTTAAGAATAAAAAAATAGCCTTCAGGATTTTTGCTTTCGTTAAATGAAATCATTTTTCTCTAATTAAAAAAAAAAATAAAAAAAAAATAATAAGAGTTTCAAAGTTATTTTGTTCTCCAGGGAAACCACGTTACGACTAGCTGTGCTGGAACCCATTTTGAAATTGGCCGATTTCGGGGCCCCTCGGAAGAAATATTGACCTGACTTGCAGAAATGATGATTTCTTCCCTTGGCTTCGTAGCTATTGTCTGACGCAACCGAAAATGGCAGAACCTTTTCTAAACTTGAATACTTGGAAAAGCAATCAAAATAATAGATAATTTTCGGACTCTACTTAAAAAAATATATATATATATATATAAAAAATAACAACTAGCTAAACGCCTAAGTATGCTTATTCGCAGAAAAAAAAAATATAAAATCTGAATTATTAACGAAGCAACATCGTTCATGAGGTTCTGCCTCCGTCTCTAGTCCATAACGCACTGTCCAGCATCTCGCGCGCTCACGACATACGAAACAGAACACCCACACTATCCCTCCTCTATAGATGCTGCTAAAGGAACTCAAAACTGGAGGAGAAGCCTTCTTCTGATTGGATAAACTATTTATAGAACAGACTAAGAAGACGAGGGAGGGCACTGCCAAAGCTATTAACGACGATTTTTGGAGCTATAATAAGATAAAAATTAAAACATTGAATAAAAGATACAAATAGAAAATTACAGCCACAACATATACATAGATCAAAAACAAATTAAAATCCTCACATTTTGATATGAAACAGTACATACTTCAATTCAAATCGTACCTTTTCCATTTATATATCAAAGAAAAATAAAATACCAATTTTTATATCAACACATTATATACAACCTAACTCAAAAAGACTATATAACTGGCCAGTTGTTCTACTCTAAGAAAATTATATATACACAACATAATTGAAATTAATCACACAATAACCATTACAAGATTTTTTTTAAAAATGTGAGGTTTAGCCTGTTTTACTTAGGCTACCGCCACAGAACAAAATTTAAAATTTAGCTATGTTCTTCTTGATATGCAGAAGTTGGGTTCTGTTTTGTACATTCACGCAAAATTCATCAATTGTATTAGAAATATAACTTACATTTATGGGCCAGACAGGCAACTGTCCTCAGCCCGTTACATATCTGCGGGATGACATGTAAAGAGTTTTGCCATAACTGAGTACAATTTTTTAATTTGAATTTTATTGATGGCCTTTAGACATCTAAGACTCATGACGAAGTGAGGACAAATAGAAAAAATAAATAAATGCTATATTCATGAAATCCATTCTTTCGTTAAGTGCCATTACGTAACTTTCGCACATACATAGGTTTCGCATCGGGACATTTTCCATGCATTGAACTGAGTTGCATTTTTCGAAAGATTTGTTAAACGCTCATTAGAAATCAACATAAATGTGGGGCTTAGTAGCAAAAGCTGCAATCCCCATTTTATGGGAAACTGAAATTTTGTTGGAATTGTACATATTAAAGTGTTTAATGAAGGTAAAACTCTAATTCTTTGTGTATTTTGTAGGTTTTTTTTGCGTAGGAACCACAAGAAAAAAGTACACATATACTATTGTATTTACAACCATAAATTTTATTTTGACTCTCCCGTAAAATTTTCTGGAGTGAAGATTGCAGCTTTTGCTTCTAAGACCCACATATACCGTACTTTCTGCAGTGTGTATATAAAACTCGAGTGTAATAGATAAAGAACTCAAATGTAGCATCGCCTTCAAAGTAGCTTAACTATATTACTCAATAAATACCAACAGAATTCCGGGGAGTCACTAAAGTGCATCCATTTATTCTCAATACACAAAACAGCATCTGATGTCCATATCTTATAAGAAGCGTGGTTCTCACACAGAACAATCACTGCATTTACTCATCAAACTAGAACACTACCAACTAATATATGTTCTATAACACGCTATAAGATATAAAAGAATAACGTAAGCCTGCTTCGTTTGTACTTTTAATAAAACTAAAGAAAAGGTGTTGACATTGTTTACCGATATTCCAAAACATGTTGATCTTGTTTTCTCGCAGGTATTCCAAAACATAATAAAATAATATCAACTTTCGTTTTTTTTTTTCTTTGCTATTGTGCTATTAAGATTTTTCCGCCCATAGCTCTTACCGTAGTTCTATAGTATTATTTATATATAAATTTAGGTGGATTGAAATACAAATTATATCTCTTATCTCTTTATTAGGATTTACATTTCGTCTCATTATAAAACAGTGTAATTAGCAAGTAACTGGGTCTATACATTTTCCCTGTCATAAGCTTGTGTATAAGTTTGATAGAGAAAATATGAGCGCAAATTCCACTAATTCTGACTTCGTTATAAGAATTGTTAGAAATGGCTTCCAATTCGAAGTACTCTGACTAAAACTTAGCCTTTGAGAATATATTTCACTTACGTATTAAATATCAACATTCAGATATACAAAATATGGCAATACGAGTGTGAAAAGTCCACATCTTAAAGCTTTATGTTCATTTAATAAATATATATATATATTTTCAGCATTTAAATTAGTCACAACACATTCATAAACTTAATTATACAAACAGCTTATAGATCATATTTAAATCACGCTGTGTTATCCATGATCTTATCATCGTAAATTGATATCATTTTTTAATTTATCCCATTTTTCCTGTGGAATATCCTTGTCTCCCCAGCCCCACACAGGATGGCTTCCATCTCCCATTCTCTGAGCACGAGCCTTCACCGTTTCTGGAGTGGCGATTTTCATGTCATAGGCCCAACCAATGGCAGCAAAGAAGTCAATTACTTTCGCTGTAAGATTGTGTCCTACTCCGTATTCAGCCGCTCGGTAGTCCCAAGGGAACGTGTGGTGGTAGTTATGCCACCCCTCACCAAATGATATAATCGACACTGATTGATTTTCTGCAGGAAGTATGTCTCTACGAAGTAACAGAATAAAAAAGAAATCAAGGACCTAATACACAATTATATTAGCTTTTTTGAGATACAATCAATGTTTCGTCTACCTGTAACGATTTTGTGCAGTATCAAATCATAATTATAAATTCGTCTTCAAGTTGGCAATAAAAATGTGCGATGGTAGAAGTTCAATGGCCTGTTTGTATTTGTAAGAAAAATGCACTAAATGCATGTTTTCTAGTCTTGGTATAATAGATTTACGCAAGTGAACCAGCTTTGAAGAATCACATGCAAAATACGTTGTAATCCAAAGAAGAAATATATTTTACATATTTTTAGTTATTTATATTGAATAGATAGCATTAAAACGAAAGTAGAAGGCTGTATGAACGGTCCTTAAATCTTCAATGTTGATAAACAGTAATTGTAGCCATGGGCGGCGATTAGGGAAGGGGGGGGGGGCAAAGGTGCAGTTACCCCCACTTTTCCTCGAGCCACCGACTAGTGAAAATAGTATAGAAATTATAGGAACCTACTGAAAAGCGTAAAAGGAAGAATTGCTTCCAGATTCCCGATTAATTTATCGTCCACTGAGAGTACTACCAAAAAAGTCAATTTACTAAGAGATTGTGTCATTAGCCTTCCTTATTTTCTAGATTATTATGAAATGTTACAAGATTAATCTTTTGTAACCTCCTTCAACCGAAATTCGAGGAGGTTAAGTATCATCCTGGCATTAGCCTGGTGTGGCTAGAAACCTTACCTTAAAGATGCGAATACAGGGTGTACTCCGGTGTTATTTCGTAGCTTCAGAAAAGGCAAACAATAAAAGGGGTGACACTAGGCATAGAGAAATGATAAAATAACGGGCTCTACAAAAATTGGTGATTAATGCCCTTTTACAAAATATGGGCTTAATCACAGCAAACGGCCAGAATGGATCTCACCAACAACAATGAATAACCAATACCAGACATTCTAATCAGATCTCCACTTACCAAGTAATCCTGGTCCAGACGAGAAGGGATCATCACTCCAACGGCGGACTTTCATTACTAGAGAGGAACGTTTTCAAGGAACTAACTGGCGTGCTAGTTTAATGATGTAACCCAGATATAGAATCTCCAATTCAATGAATGGCCCCCAAGTTGGCAGGACTAGACGGACAGGTAGACGAGCAGGATGATCCGCCTAGATGAGAAGACTGATCTATGATCAAGGTTAATGTAGTGCCTGCTAGTATCGTTGCTCAACCAGCTCTGTCTGTTTTCTCATCTCTCGTTCCTCTCTTGCTTCAGTATTTATGTCCGACCAGAAATTTGATGGAATTTCTTCCAGGTTGAAGTGATGAACTGCATTGTGACGGTGCAAATAGTTTATCATCTGGAGATTTCAGTGGGTTCGCAAAGTGTGTTATCCCCTCTGTCCACACCTCCGACACTTACTCTTTTGTCGGCTATCGCCGACAAAGGGAAAGCGAAGGGGTTGTGTTTTGAGAACCATACCGGCAATCAGCTATGATTAAGCATTTCACATTCAACATTTATTGAACATTTACAATACTTAAATTCCCGTTTTTAAAGTGTGTTATCCATTTACAGCAAAAAATAAATTAAAAGAAAAATACTTTCCAGCTTTTCTTTTCAAAAAATGAAGAATGATATTCCAAGGTGTAGAAAAAGGGTAGGGGAGAGGAGGGGAATGAATAAAAATTTAACAGGTGTGTAGGTAAACATGGAGTTCTGATTTTTCCTAGCCGCTTCACCGTCGTTCGAAGTGTATCATTCTGTCCGCTTTTTCTAACTATAGTATACAGTATCTGCGAAAAAGGATACATCCAAGAGACTTTTCGGGGCTTGTTGAGGCCTACTGGCGGTGGTTGACAAAATACTGTTTTTTCCTGAATCAATTTGTGTTCCTGTGGACAGGAGGGACAAGGTAAGATAAGGGAGAGGGTGTAACGCGATAATTGGGAGAGTTTTTGAGAATTGTTGAGTATGGAATCTGGTTAGTTTGGACTGCAGTTGATTTATACAGGGCCTCATTCGTGGTTTTACATTGATGTTGGAGCCGGGCGAGATTTGAAGTGTGTTCGATTCATGCTTTCTGCCTTCGCTCTTTTCGCTTTTTCACACAACGTTTGATAACCCAAATTAATGCCCAAATCATTAAGCATGCGGTTATAAATAAAACAATGGCTAGCAGTCCTAAATTTGTGTGATAGTCAATGAGAGGTGTCATCCTTTTCTGATAAAAGAAAACAAATCATAGACTGTGCTCCTTGAGTACTGCCCAGGGTCAGAGTTTCCAAATGAGACAGTGATTAAATGAAAAAAAAATAATTACCGGTCTACTTACTTAACCAACGATGGTGTACCAAATATATATTTGGAAGGTTACACACCACAAACTCCTTTTAAAAGGGGGGCACGATTGTGTTCTACATTTACTGGATCTAATCTCCCACGTGACGTATGATCAATCCATAGGGCACACATAACAATGTGTTCAATATTCTCTCGCGGGTTGGTATTGGTAACCTAGTGTACTGAGTATTGTATAAAATGCTGATGTATATATGTTCTACTGACGTACATATAAAAGCCAGTTTTCCTAAAATTTCAGTGACATTCTTGAAAGCAAAACATGATCTGAGCTGCAATTCAGTATTGCTGGGTTAGTTGGATTTTTACTTCCACAAAGCTCGGCCAACACCGTATACTCAATCGCTCATTTTAAATGACAAACAAAACATTCTCGTTGCAAAACATCTAGTGAGCATAAACTCGTGATCGTCGAAACGAACACGTAACTTACATAACTCCTGAACATGACAGGCGGAAAAAATCTACGAACCAAAAGAACGTGATTAAAAGTGATATTACTGAATGTAGTCTTCTTGGAGTCCTTTGCCGTCTTTGCATGAAAAGTTACAACGTCAGTGAAAAAAGAACAGAAGAACATCAATGTCTACATCATCCTGATCGCAACATTTTTTGGTTGACTCCGAGTAGCCTGAGCAAAATTACTACAATAGGAAAACTGAACAGGAAACGCAATGGGAGGGGGAGTGTTTCGATAGAAATGTTTACGTACAATGGATCTAGAGTTACCTCTTCTTCTGAACTCTGAACTTAAAACCCAAAGTAAAGAAAAAAAAGAAATGAAAAGAAAGAACGAAAAAGTCACTGCAGAAGACAAATGCTGTAAGTGCTTGCTTCCTCTTGTTCTACAGTATCTGAATTGTAACCAGATGAAGTGTTACTGTTGATTCGATGGAGGGCGTCCCCGGCGTGCGTATGTTGAATCCAGACTGAGTCAAAAGTTCGAGACTGTCATATCGTGACTCGTACTTACTCGGTGACCTTGTTGGTGACCCCGTTGGAATTTTGTCTTCTGGCGACTTCTGTATGGCCAGTAGTACAGTTGTCCCTTGTGTGGGTTCTTGAGCGGATTCGGAGATATCTGATTGTGTTTTGCCTTTCGATGGTGTGGGCTGTGGGTTAACTTGTTCTAACTGAATAAAGGGATTCGTGTCACTGTCACCAAATCGGTTTCTCGTCATTTTCGTAGGTTGTCATATCTTACCAAGGTGGTGTTTTCATCGATTTGTCACAGGATCGTTGGTTTAATGTCAAAGAGGACCCCTACACACTTTGATGTATTGGGTTTTGGGGTTGAGTAATGTATGAGAACCCGGTCTTCTGGATTAAATCGAACCCTTCTTGTGTGAGCGTCTGCGTATTTCTTTTGTCTATCGAAGCGTTACAACAGGTTCTTATGCGCTTCCTTCCGTATAAATTGGAGATGAGCCAATCGGTCCTCATTGGAAAGAATCTCCGGGATGGAATCGAGTTTGATCTCCAACGCGAGAGTGGGGTGAAAGCCGTAAAGCGCAAAGAATGGAGTCTGTCTCATTGCCTAGTGGAAGCTAACGTTATACACATACGTCGCAAGTGCTAAGTATTTTGACCAAGATACCTGGTAATCGTCCACGGTTTTATCAAATTGAAGAGAGATAAATGAAAACGGTCCACGATACCAATCTGGAAGTGACCTTTGACCGGACCAAAGGAAAGATGTGTACCTATACGGCCACAGAGTTCACGAACCAGGGAGGATTTGTTCACAGACGTTTGATCCAGAGAGATAGCACGTGGTATGCCAAATTTCAAAAACAAATATTTGGTTAACGCGTCAGCCAGTGTTTCTGCGGTCACTGTCCTTAAGGGAACAGTGATAGAAAACCGAAATCTTAAATTCCGAACACAAATTTATATCTGTCGCTTGAAACTAAAGGACCTTTAAAATCTAGATGTATACGTGAATATGATATTGACTCCAGTTTGGTAGTTTGTAGGGTGTAAGCTTTCTTGCTGAATTGAGTCCTGGGTACCTGACAGGCCAGACAGGACCTCGCCACCTTGAATACTTGGGCTTTCATGGACGGAAAATAAAAATGGTCAACCGCAAGAGAGTAGGTCTTTGATGGTGACAAGTGAGTGGCTAAGGGTTCTTCGCTGTGGATGTCTAATATTACGTTGTCTGTGAGTATTTGTGGAATGCAATGTAAATTCCTGGTTCTGTTGGCAAAACGGTGTTTTCTATAGAGGGCAAACTATTTTTGAACTCTCTGAAACTTTTGAGGATATTGTGAAATAGACTGAAGGTTTTTTAAGATGGCTATTACCTTACCGAAATAATCGTTTTCGCTTTGTTTCTTTTGGAGTTTACCAGGTTCAATTGAGAAATGTAAGAGTAGGAAGAGTCACATACGTCTCTTTTATCCTCCGAAGAGGGAGAAGAGACTGGGTTCCTGCTTAAAACACTTGCTACGTTATTGGATTTGCCAGGTAAATGATAGATTTAGAAATCAAACTCTTGAAAGTACAATGCCAAACGAGCCAATTATCCCGAAATATTTCGTGAGGTTCTTAGAAAGAGAGAGCCTTATTGTCAGTCATTACCACAAATTTAAACCCGAGAAGATAATATTTAAATGTCTTGAAGACATAAAAAGCACCTGCTGCTTCATATACAACACAAACATAGTTTTCCCTCGGAATTATACGGCGACAGCAAAATCCAATAGGATGTAACATCTTTGTCCTGAAATAGGACCCCCAGACTCTCGTAACAGCTGTCGATGAAAACGTAAGAAGTCTTTTCCAGGGAAAAGGGAATGAAGATTGGATGTGAAACAATCATTTCTTTCAACATTTCGAAGGGATCATTGCATTGTTTTGAGCAATTGAAGAAAATAATCTTTAGAAGGTTAAAAGGTGGTGAACAGTACATAGCAAAGTCGGATATGAACCTTCGCACAAAATTGAGGATCCCAAAGAAAGACTTAACTTGACACTTAGTTTTTGGGGTGAGGAGATTTGTAATAACCGTAAGGATTTTCGGAGAGACTTTTATCGGGTCTCCAGACATAATATTACCCAGAATTTCAAGTTTAGGATACGCTGTTACATTTTGCTGGGAAATCTTCCATCACCATATGCATAAGAGCAATTCATTGACTCGAACTGCTCTTCAAACCCATGGGACACGCATTGATGATGATACTTGCCGCGGGATGCTGTGGCAAAGTCTGTAAAGTGTTTAGGCTTCTCCGTTAATGGTATTGCGAAAAATGCCTGCAATAAATCCAGCAAACTCAAATATTTTTTACCCGACTTACCATTATTTCCTTCATGCTCGGAGAGGCAGTATTTATCGATTTGACATGGGAATTTAGAAAACGAAGGTCAGCTACTGGCCTGTAACTCTTCCCGCATTTCTTGCGTACCAGCATCACAGGGTGGCTGTTGGCAGAACTTGTCCAATTCTGTTTTCATTTCTTTCCTGAGATGTACAGGCAGAGGAAATTGTTTGACATGTACCGGTACGTCATTTGTCAACTATATTGAGTGTTTAAGTACGGACGTCATTCCAAAGCAGTCAGATTCCCAATAAAACATCACAGTATTTGGCAACCAGGTCCTTGACCTGTTGTTGTGTCGGAGAAAGATCGGGATTAATATGAAAGATGTCGGGATTCATCTAAAATTTGAATTTCTTGTTCTTGTTCTTCAGATACTTTCATCCATGATGGCTTTGGAATATTGGCCAGTGGGTCCTCTCGATTGTCTATGTTTACCGATGATAATATTTCACAGGGAACAGGAGTTACTAGGTTAGCATGGCGCGAGAGTATTACTACTTTCTGGGTCGTGTTATGTAATTCCAATCTTGAGACAGAACCGGAACAATATAGAGGTAATTTGCTGAGACCCAGTGAGCTTAAAAAATCTAGACCGAGTTGTACAACTATATTCTCGTCCTTTCCAGTGAAATTCAAAACTTTAATAGGAGCATTGGTGGTGGATCTTGTCTTAATGTTAATTTTCCGTCCGGTGACTACTTTAGGTTCGTCCGTAACTACTAAGGTTTGAAAAACATCCTCCGGAAGTACATTACGTGCCGGGCCCAGAAATACGGAATCCGGTGCTTTTCCAAAACGAATTAGCTTTAATAGATTAGATCCATGTTCGATTGATGCGTATTGATGCTATAGGAAATTTTCTCGTAAGAATGCCATTGTCCTTTGAAATCGAGAACAGCCGAAAAGATTTTCTACCAATCATCATTTTCACTGTGGCAATTTAACAACTTAAAACTCTGTTTTCCGAAATGTCCTTGAGTGACATTTTAAACGGTAACCTTTTTGCTATCTTTGGGACGAAACAGGGGGGGAAGGAGCGAACACTGTGCACCATTCTCTATCAATAGCATACAGGGTTGTAAATCGACCGAAACTGTTATAAATGACAAGTTGTTTTGAACTGACATGGCGACTATTAGCTATTCAGTCTCAGTTCGTCGTCCCAAGGCGAAGTGAGATGAAGCTAGTTTTCCGAATTATTGTTGTCGTTGTTATTGTTCCTTGAGCGCTGTTTACAGTGTCCAGAAAAATTATTGGCTCTTTACATTTGTATCAAATAATGGGTTCAGAATTTGATTAATTACCTCTATTATTATTTCTTCCCGAGTTATTTGACCTATGATTGTTTTTACCACGGTTGTTATATGAAGATATAGTAGCCGACTCAAACTGGAGAACCAGTTGTGCAAGCTAAGAGCACAGGGATTCTACTGTGTCATCAGAAGATGCAGGGGAAGCAGGCTGGGCTGGTACCTTCTGTGTGTGAGCCTGTTGTATCATATTTTGAAGCCAGTCAATCTCTTGCTGTAGCTTGTACAAACTAGTTAGTATTATGCGGCTCTGCTGGATTTTGGGGGACAGACTGCGGTTAGCGGGGGACAAAAGAGGGGATTGTTGGAAGGTGTTTCGAGGAAGAATAATTACCTGCTTCATCTATGTAGCTCCTGCAAAACAAATTATTTCAGTCTTCCATCTACGTCGTTTCTTTTCTCTGGGAGTCCAATACAAAATATGTGCCATCCATCTTCCATAGATTCGTCTAGTTATTTGATATGCTCAGCTCCACTTCATATTCTTCGAACTCTTGATTACATCTTTCAACTTCGTTTAAGATGGAACCAATTCATTTGTCTTCTTGTCCCTGCTATTTATACCTAGCAAGTCTTTCCACTGTTTTTTGTGTAAGTCAATAGGTTTGTGCCATTCATATAGGGTGGCGCATATTGTACCTACCAACTTCAAAGGGCAACGTAAAGACGGTGAGGGTTTGTGGTAACTTTATAATTATGTTTATGAAATAAATGTATATACCTAGGCATGTAATACGGTGTATAATATAGACAATACGAACATCAGTTCACTTAGGAAATAACACCCTCTAAATGTCCTCCTTTTGCTTGGATGCACTGTTCGATGCGATGCGGAAAGTCTTGCATGACACGTCTCAACGTGTCCTGTGGAATAGCGTATATTTCAGGATTCGTGGCAGTTTTCAATTTGTCAAACGTCTGCAAACGATGTGTAATGACTTTCTTTCAGGTAATTCCAGAGGAAGTACTCCGGAGCTTCAAATCTGGGGAGCGGGATGGATAACCTTCCGTGACAGAAATTGTTTGGATGAAGGCTTCCACCGCCTCCATGCGCGCATGCACAGACCGTTGCTCCATGTTATATAAGTTGCCTCACTACCAGTTATCAGCGGATGTAGGTATACCGCGCATGTGTATGTGCATTCTGACACAGCTGCCAACTCAAATTGGTATATACAATACGCACAACCCTGTATATTCAATGTCCACGTTTCTCAGTCATAGAACATGACAGCTTGATTATTTAATTTATGCTTGAGACAGATTGGCAACTTGATTTTTAAAATATAGCTCAACTTATCAAATGTCCCCCATATCATTTTACATATTCTATTATTATTTCTTAAGTCATCTTGGTATTCGATATTTTCAACTGTCCTTGATATACATACCCATCAACTACGCCAATCTTCTTTTTAGCGTGTTGGTTGTTCATTATTTTCGTTTTACTTAATTTGATTTTAATTCCTATTTACAAACTCTCATTACTCATTTCTTCCATTCTGGTTTCTAGTTTTTCTGCACTTGAAGCAAATAAGATTATGCAATCAGCGAATTGACAATTCAGGTATTTGCCATTAACATTTATTCCAACTTCATCAGTTCATTCTAGTTTAAAGTTTTGAACACTTTTTCCAGAATCACACAGAACCATGCTCAAATGACTGAAGTACTGCTATCAAAGACATAGAGTCGAAGGCTTTCCTAAAATCTATGAATCTTTGACATAATGAAAGCAAACATTCTTTACTCCTTTCCATAACCTCATTCAAAACTTGTATGTAGTCTATTGCATTAAATTCACTGCGAAATCCGACCTGTTCCTTTCTCTGGTTAAGATCTTAATCTTGCTCAATTCGATTCCCAATAAGCTCGGTAAACATTTTCTACAAGACTGAGAATAAACAAAAGGACGTATATTTCTTCACACTTCTTTATACCCTTTGTATGGTATCAAAATTATAATAGCATTGTTCAAATTTGAAGACACTTCTTTCTTCCTGAGATACTCTGATATGAATTTGGTAAGTTGTCATTCACCTTGTCACCTTCCCGTTTAAACATGTCTGTTGTGAATCCATCTTCTTCTGGAGATTTCCCCTTATTTATCCCTCTAAAAGCTTTATTTACTTCTTGTTTCATTACGTCTGGAACTTATACATATTTTTATCTTATCCCTCTTTCTTCCCCTAGTTCTTCATTGGAATAGTACAGTTTTCTACAGACAATTCAATGTATTTGAATTATTTCTTCTTTATTTCTAGTTACGGACTCATCGGATCTCTTAACTTCTATTATTATTTTATTCGTATCGTGAGTTGCTGTTTTACTTTTTCCAAATTCTTGTTTGCCTCGAATATATTGATAACAGGATTTTAAGTAAATTGTCGTACATTCTTCCGCATTTTGTTCTTTACAGTTTTTTTCACTTCTCTGTGTTTAATCCTCTTTATGTAGTTCCCCTTTCTTTCCTTTACTTTCTCCACTCCAAAGTTTAGTTTCCTCTGAAATTTTGCTCTCCCTTTTCTTTCTGATGTCTGCTATTTTCTTGGTTGAATCTTATGCATTCCTAAGTGGTTTTGAAAGTAATGTACAATGTTACTTTGGAATGGCATGACTTAGGCTTTCACGAGTTCTTATATTAATTGAGTATGAATGCTAATAACGTCCTTTTACATAAATATAAGAAAACTATATTATTAGTACTATAATTTGATGAATAAGTTCTCGTATAAATTTTCTGCAAAATCAATTGGCCCAATTTATGATAAAATAAAAGGGTACATTCTGAAGTATTGAAGATTATGCATTTACTCCTAAAATTTGGGTATGATATGTTAAATGGTTGCGTGTAACACTGCCACAGGATGTGAGAATAAAGGCATGTTGATGACGTCTTGCCCTCGGAATTTGTTGTATGCATATACTCAATAATTAGCATGCAAGGTATTTATTTTCTGCTTCTGCATCACCAGGCTAATGTAGTACATGGTGGATACGAAAATGACTATCCTTCTTATCGTTCCTATCAATCTTAATTAAGAAATGATGTACGGTAGAGAACTGCATAAATACCAACACGTGTAATAGCAATTCTCAAGATTCACAAGATTCAACGTATCTTCTCATTAGTGGTATTCAGGTGGTGGAGCCACACTGCCTTATAGTAAATTCTGCTTTTGTATTGTATCGGTTTAGAATAAATTTTTTAGTTCCCAGTATTCACCATAAAATTATTACATTATTCATCGATCTGTATAAGAAATGATTATTTCAATTTGAAGTAGCCGACCACTGTCGCGAGCATTTCATCGAATGAAGAAAGAGTTATCATTGAAGATTTGTAGCGTGTCCAACCCTTGGTATAGCACTGTTCACCTACTCCCTAATTTAGAAATGCGGCTCTTCGAGTGATCGTTTCATTTTTGGTAACAAGTAAAATTTTCATAATTTATGTTTCAGAAGTACGAAGTATGTTTCATTGTCCCCCACTACAAGTTCTACAGAAGTTAGGTTATAGGTGCAGCAATATGACATCGAGAATTATCATGGAGAATGAGTGCTGGTCTGGCTCCTACACTTCTCTCATGGAGAGAGGTGGTGTTGGAGGAAGTAGCAGTAATAGTCAGCATCCACTATTTGGTTCTGAAGAACAGCGTGGCAGAACATGACGCCACTGACCTCATATGCAACAATGAACATAACTTTTAGACCCCGTTATTGAATCCGCACTTTTTGTGTATGTGGATGAGGTATTTCAACTCAGTATATTGTTTCTTCAGTTGTAGCCTATGATTTCACCCGCAACATTATCCTGAATGCGATGATACGTACAATAAAAACATCATAATGACAAAAAAAATCGAGGAAAGGCGCCGAAATGCATTTTGAAAGCTTTATGTTAAAATCATTAATATTGGGTGTTTTAAATAATGATTTGGTGCACTCGTATGTATTACTGGCTCGATCAATCTATTGCTAATGGGATTTTTAGCCTCAGAAAGTTGTTCCTCACTATCACACTTATTGTGCGGAAATGAAACTTTCTTATAATGTGATTGTTTCTAACGTTAAGGTGAGGCATAAGTGATGCTTTTGGAATACTATGCAACAAAGTGAAAAGTTACGAGCCAGTAATGTTAATGGAAATTTACTATCATTAATGTAGATTCTTCTACCTGATTCTATCAGTCTTTTCAAGGCATAAGTGCGTCCCTTTCTTGCATCCTCTTAAAGCTGGATACTTTACATTTTCTGTTCGTATTTTTATGCTTGCTGTGGAAGCTGAACGCTTGTTCCACCTATTTCCTTTTTAATTTGATGTTTGCTCTGGAATTTGGGTATCTTTTCAATGTTGATCTTCCTATTTTAATTTTTAGATTTTAATTAGTTCGATTCACGATTCATTTCCCTTTATTCAGGTTTAACGTCATACTTCAGAGCTTCTTCTTAGTTCGTCCGACTCTTGTTAACTATGTGGATTCATGCAATATAACAATAAGTTTTAGCTAAGAAATGTATTACTCAAACCAATGAATAAACGGGAAGAAGGATTTGTCTATTTGAAAGATTTAAAAACAAATAATTTATAAGTTAAGTTAAAATAAAAGAAGATATTTTCGTCGATTTTCGAGTTAAACAACTAGTTCAAGATTCCTATGTCTTACGTAAATTGAACGATACAGGAATAAGGTCTTGCGAAATGAAAAGTCCGAAAATCATGTGAAAAATATGATTGATCTAGTTTTTGAGGCCTCACCTGGAGACGAAACATAACTCTGAAGTTCAGTTTATTGCACTCAACTTGCATTTTTGCTAAAAAATAGTACTATTCTCTGAAAAATTTGACGAAAAGTTGAACCGAGAAGTACTGTAGTAGCACAATGGGAAACACCTTATAGTGGGAAATGAAACATCAAATATGTGAGCAGAATACTGTTTGACGTTTCTAACCACCCCAGATGACAACTTATAATAAACTGAAATCCTACCAATATTTTCCTTTTTTCTTGCTTTGTTATTCCAAATAGATATAATTGTCGAGGTCTTAAAAACGTAAATGGAAAAATGAAACATACAGATTAATATTTATATTAATAAATGCACATTTGAAAGCTGCCTAAGGGTGATAGAGCGATTTGGTTAGCATATTTTGTATCAGGAACATGAAATTATTATCCTAAAATAACCCTTTTACAGTGACGGAAACGTTTTCTTGTTTTATCAACATGTATTATTTTTTAGTATATTCTTAAGTACAAAGCTAGTGTAAGAACGTACTGTAAGACACAAAGATAATTCTTTGGCGACTTCTGCCATAGCGTGAGGTGTTCATTAGCAATATTTCGGAGTTGTTCAATTTTATGGTTGATCAGTTGTCATATATTTGTCTTTGACTTGTGTTCGTCATTTCCTGCAGTCCTATAGTAAATTTACACACAAAAAGGGATAGAATTTGGTGAACTAGTTAACAAAAGTATGTTTCACTGTAAGAAATAATGAGTGTGAAATAATTATTCACGACATAAGTATAATTCGTGGAAACTTGGGCACATGTAAAATGAACATATACCTTCAAAGGAAGATTTTAAACTTAAATGATATTTTAGAATGTCCAATTTCAATAGATATTGAAGGATTTAAACACTTCCGTTCTGAGGATAGGTCAGTAATATATTTCTTAATTAAACATTAGAAAGAATATTGACTTACCTTTGATAGGGTTTGTATCCCCACATATGTGCTGCACTATTCACAAAGCATATTCCATGCAGCTGGTAAATGTAACGGAAGAAGTAACTGATGAATAATGAATTTCTGAAGGTTTCTCCCCATAAGTAACACGGCAGAGCTATGGGTATTACAAGTGCAAAGATGAAGTATAAGATGTAATAATATCTGAAACACAATGATTGTTTCGTTAGTTAATGACTTTCTGAGTTATAGCTAAAAGGTTTTATGAAATCTATGGAGCTATTTAGTAGAGTTCAGATTTTAAATCTTAAAAGTCTCTATACCAGGAGGACAAATAAGCATTAACACTGAAAGTAGGCTCAAGAAATTTCGATAATAATTGAAGGGGAGAGGTGACAAATATAACCAATACACGAATTTAAATTGAATTTATTTAGGCAACCTTGACACATTGGGTAGCTAAAGGATGTGGGAAGGAAGTCGACCAGGACCTAGTGTGGCTGAGAAAAATAATGTATAAAACTCTTTCAAGATGGACGGGAACTTCGATCTTTCCGTGGATCTTCCGATTACTAAGTCGACGCTCTACCAACTGAGCTACAGTCTCTTAGTATAATTTCCACAAGTATTATATTGTTGTAAGTATTGTATTTCTGCAATTTTGTTCCTCAAGTGTGTATGAGTTACAACTTTACTTTTCAATACGAATATTTTCAGTCGATTAGATCCTTTTATGATTGCAACATAAGTTTAAGGTTGAGCAAATTACTTTCTGTTCCTCATTTCTCTTCTTACCTCTATTCCAACTGTTTCATGGTTTCCACCATACAAGCCTGGAACGATCTTTTGTCTAATACAACCCAACAGTAGTCGGTCTCTACTTTTAGGAGTTCGGTTGCAGATCCAATTCTATCAGCTTAGTTGTTGTACTCACAACACGAAATAAACATGGTAAATAATAAAAAATAAGTAAGTAGAATAAACTGAATGTATTTTCTTTTATTAATTTTTTCCATTACATTAAGCTTAGAAATAATTAAGTATAACTGTTAAATAGAAAATAATAATTATTATCTTATGTTAAATTTAGTAATAAAGATTATGCGCAAGGTTCAGCGGAAGAGATGGCCTTGATAGCTTTAACTTTACCATGAAAAATAAGATAAAAATAAATTATAAATAAAATAAATAAATTTAGTTTTTCAACCCTAGGCACAGTGGAAACAAATATCTTCCAGAATTTACTATAAAATATTTACATTTTATTATCTTACGAACTCAAATATGTAAGTGCTGCAAAAAAAGACATTTCGCTTCGTAATTTTCTGATGTCTTATAAAGTTTTCAATATAATATTTCTCCATCAGTTCAAAGCACATCGGAATAAATTTATTTCACGGAATTATTGAACTTAGCTTCCAATTAAACCTTTGGTATTGTCAGACAACAGTTCGGCTAATATCACTTTACTGCATTAACCATTTAACAGATCCTACTGCGTGAACCAACTCTACCAAAAAATCGGCAATCATGATGACCGAACTGAAAGAAACATTGTACATTATTTAATTGGCAGTCGGTCAGGCCGAGAGCGAAGGAGCATTTGTATGATAGGAACAGCGACTTCTCGCTCCTATTTCTAACGTTGATCGTGAAATTGAGCTCGACGTGAAGATCACAGGTTCTAATACATTTAATTAATGCTTGTCGTACTCTATTTGTCAAAATTAAAAGAAGAGCCTAGGAAAAAATTTTAAATAAAAGAACAGGGTTTAGTTGTCAAAATATATATTTTATGTAATGTATGCAGAAGGCATTATTAAATATTTGAAAATAATGATAAGAACATAGGAGGGTTATCCTAAAAGTAACTTATTTTCATGCGCAATGTGAAGTATTGTGTTTAACTGTGCCATGTTTGACAACAGTTTAATGTCAGTACCACGGGCGTCCATTCACAGAAATGTTAGGACGAACAATTAACACATCGAACAATTACTATGCATGAAAACTGAGTAGTTTGAGTGAATATCTCTAGAGGACCCGATACTAGCAATCCTATTAATTGGGAAATGAGAATAACCCAATTTGAAGGAAAAATAATTGATCACAAGTAATGTTTTCCAGTGTGGCAGGTTTAAATCGTACCCATAAATCCTAAGTTGGGTCGCCAAAAATAAGTAAGGGTTCTGCTCTGTTCCAAGAAAGGCAAACGACCGTTGAGAAGAATCCTGAGGTGGAAAGGCAAAACATATGAAATGACTGTACGTGCACATTGCAAGAGCAACCCAAGCTTACAGAGTTAGAGCTTGATTACCATAATAAAATATCTGCGATCTGCAGAGGCAAAACTACGAAAGTAAAAGCTTATTGAGTGGAACTAAGCAATACAGCCCAAAATAACGAGGACAACGAAGATGCATCATAACTCGGAGTTAGTGAAAAAAAATCAAGGCTTCACCATAGAGTTAGATGTAAATAATAACCCAGGTGGTCAAGGCTCATCACTTGATTTCTCACACCACACAATCAAAATCTCAGCCGCTGGTATAAAAACGAATAAATTACACAGCAATAAACCCATTTATCTTGGCAACTGATTAATCTCTCATAACGACACAAATTAGGCGCAACGATATTTTGGTAATGTTTGAACACTCCACACTTATCTTTCTCAGAGCAATCGCTGAATCAATCAACAGTCTAACATACACTAAACTCAACTATCGACTCAAAAATTCAACCTGCGTGGCTATAGTTTATAAAGCCTATACTTAGAACAACAAGCCCTTTCGCTTCCGTACCAAAACATCCTTTAGTAAGCTCAAATAAAATAAATTAAAACATTTTAATTTCTCCTTATTCTGTTTTTCGAAGTATTCTCTCACTTGCTGACTCAGTAACATTTTCATTCAACGTAGTTCATATCTACATGCCCCTTAGTATCATTAATCCAGCCGGTAATACAAGAAGTATGTTTTCTGCAGAACTACCGTACCATTTATAACTCCGAATAGCAGAACGGAAGGAAACACATAAAACTAGTGCACGATGGGATTATATAAGAGATTAGAGTAAGTATCTGACTAGAAATGATACCTCAACACAGTGACTGGCAAGAGAGAAGCAATCGATTTCACACGAACATAAAATAAAATAAAAACTATACTGAGCTAAAAATAGACATTTTAAGAAAGCAGAATGATACACTGTAAAAAAAAAACTTTGAAAGATTTAATATCGGAATCAAGAATATATTGTCAAATACAAGGGTAAATCTATCCGTCTTGCACTTCTCACCGGGAAAACTTAGAGGTGCGTGATCGACCTGCAACATATTCACTACTACATCATTCTTTCTTAATTAAATCGTTAAGTCCACATTCGAATTAAATCTATGACAAATAAAATATTTGGCCCATTTTGTCTGACAACAAAGCAGTCTAAAATATTTAAGACTAATAGGAATTGCCATCCTACAAAATAAATTTCAATAAAGAAAGGGTGAACAACATCATATTATTTAAATTTTTCACAGTAATGTGGCAGACAATACACGTTCTCACTATCCTTAACCTGCCAGCAGCAGATCAATCACACACCACCATCTCACAACACAATGAAAAGGCATAGTAGGAAGGTTAATAACGGGGAAGCTGTAATCTATTTCAGTAAAGTATAATATAAGTACGTAGGTCAAGCTTATAAAGTTTATAAACATAATTAAAAAGTAAGAAAGCAAAACTTTTTTTAGAAAAGGCAAAAATTACTGTAGAAATACTATAAATGTATGGAAGAATGCCCATTTTGAGACCCCGTCGCACGTTGGAGAAAACATGTTATGAAAAGTAACCTTGATAGCTTGAAAGAGTGCTTAAACTAGAGAAAAACATAAAGATCTCACTATCTGCAAACACGGACCGAATGGGGTTTGATATCTAACTCTTCAATTACTGTCTTTTTTCACAGATCCTTGGTATGTGGACTTTGGAAAAGCTCATACCGACTCTTGCCATGTGCTTTAGCCTGATACCTTAGGCTAGGTTTGTGTATTAAATAACCTTCAATTGTCATTGGCGCTGATGACCACGCAAGTCCACAACAAATCTATATACCTTAGCTTCATTGCCCCCGTGTTCCTATAATTAGTTAACTAGTTCGTTCTTTATTATAATTTTAGGTTCTCAAAGCTTTGTATATTATCCTAAACTATAATTATCGGGACGGGCGTAAGCCATAGTGCTGTTACCGCCCATAAATTCATTTTATCTTATCTTTTTATACCATAAACTATAATCGTTGTGTGGTGGTCCGTGTAGCGAGGGCAGAGAGTGTTTCAGTCCGTTAACTTTTTTGATAACCGGACAATGTCTTTTAAATAAATTGAAATTTATTTAACTTTGTACATGACAAGTTTACATAACATTTTGACTCACAGAAACCTCAGCTTGTATGCGAGTCTTATTCTCGAATTATCATTAGTTTGCTGATGTCTGGTTACCCATGACAAATTATTTACATAATATTGCTTCTACATCATTGTCATTTAGACTTTATAACCAACACAAAACAAGTTTTTTAAACCGGCTTGTATGTTTTTCTTTCCTAATGTATGTAGGTGTTTTATTCTAAGTTTTTGGTACAAGATAGTAAGTTTGGTGGTGTGTTAAAAATATCAATTTCACGGTTACTTTAATTTTAAACAGGGTGTCATGGGAAACTGTTTGTTTAATTAATTACTAATAGGAGTTATTTTAAGTGTTTTAAAATTAGTGTCATATTCAAAATTAAACCTCTACACTGATTTACCTAAAAAATGAAGTACCTTATAATACTTGTACAATTCTTTTGATTTTTTTAAAAATCAAGCTTATTGATAAGCTTGCCGTATCTGTCAGGTGACATAACTTTGAACTCTTGATTCTCTTTAACAACAGCAGAAACTTGATTCCCATATTTATTATTTTAATGAAATCGTATTTTACTACCTTGTATGGTTTGTTAATTTCAAGTGCAGAAAGTTTCTGGAACTTAGTTTACATATTGCTGTTTAATTTATTTAGTAACTTATCAATCTACGTTTTATATAGATAAGTAGCTTTTTAGCTTATCGGGTTTTTAATGAAAGTTTAATATTCGGTATTGTTACGGTATTACGGAGATATTGATACAGTATTTATTATTAGAATTGCGTCATCAGTCGTTCATTTCTGACTAAAATAATAATATCTGAGCAATTGGAATCACGTAACAAATAATGCATAAAGTAACTACTTCTGTAAAATCAACAACCATTGTAATTAATTATTACAAGTTTACGCTTGCTGTTGGTTAGCACGTACATTGGTCGATTGTTAATTATTTCTTCAAGTGAATAAAACATGGTTGTATTAACTGACAGTGTAACTCCCGCATAGTTTCAAAAATCGTCATTGCCATCGAGATTAAGGTTTTCTCTGGAGAAGAAGCCATATTTTGCGTTTTACAAGAAAATGTTCTTAACCTTGCAGTAATTGAACTTGGTTGAAGGTTTTAGTTGATCATCAGTATCACGATTAGTTTATAATAGACCAGTAACAAAATCTAACATATCAAATTGTAGTGAATTGAATCGTGTGGAAACAATATTCAAAATGTGTACCTGACACGTGCAGATGAATACATTGATAATTTTGGTACACTATTGGCAGTCTTTAATACATCAGATTTAATTTGAATAGCGTGATTTTTCTTGTATCCTACAATTGGAACATTAAGCTTCATTGATTTAATAACTAATTTTCCAGGATGTGTAAGAGTTGTATCATCAAATGTTCCATAGTTTGTTTATGCTTTCCACTGGTAGAATATTACAGCATGATTAGCGTTTCTTTTAAAAGTGATTCTAACTAAGTCCACCCTTTGACATAATCTCCTTGTAATCGAAAAAATGTAATGAGAACAAACGGATTTTTCCTTGCATGCAAATTCCGCGTCAGTTTCAGCCTCCTGCATCGAAGTAGTTCAATTAGGGTTTATAGATCTTTAGTGTGGCAACTGTTTTGAAATAATTCATGGGTAATAAATTCTATTAATAATTGTACCATATTTCTTAACTTGTTAAAATAAGCGTGGGACAAAACTGTCAATCAGTTTGATATTTGATTCGACAGTAAATGTTATACCTGTAAATGACCCGGAGTACCCCTTAAATTACTCTATATGCAATTCAATTGCTCCGTCTAAGGCGTGGGATTTAGAATATTAACTAACTAACTAACTAACTCTATGGCTTATGGAACTCGCAAGTTCATCGCCGCAGTAACAAACGTTCGCCATTGGATTCTATCCTGGGCAGTATCAAGCCAGTTTTCATCACGAACACCTACTTCTCGAAGATCTCTTCTAATATTGTCCTCCCAACGACGTCTCGGTCTTCCCAATGGCCTCTTTCCATACACATGAAAAATATATGATTAATAAGGGGTCCCAACCCTATTCTATCTAGTTTGCAAAGGGGGCAGTCGTCCGAGTTTGCGAATCTATACTGCCCGAAGCTAATGTCACTAAACCCAGGAACGAAAAGAAACATGAATAAAAAGCAAGGTTCTTTTTAGCATCTTTTACTTAACATGAAGATATAAACTCTTATATACCATCTGCTCTGATGGCGTGATGCGGATTCCTCTTATGAAAAGTAGTTCATATTTACTAAATTAATGTTTCTGAACATTTCTAAAAATGACAAATTACATAAAAAACAATTAAATTATTTATTTAATTAATTGCCAGCGTAATATTCTTTACTTTGCTTATAAATAGTTGTAGCACATTTATAATTGATATTCGTGAGGTATGTGAAATGTCCATCATATAACAAACACATATATTCAGAAGTCATAGTGATATCGTTCAGTAAAATATCTTAAAATATCTTTGATATGGCAAAGTCTTCAGCTTTAGAATTGATTAACTCTAATTTAGATTGTATTGCAAAATATTCAAATTTCCAAAAGGGGGAGCTTATTAGGAAATATCGGGGTGACATAGGTGACCATTATTTATAGAAAGTGAGGCAATCGCAAAGCACGATGGTCGTCACATATGCCACTCCCGAGAAGAAACATTAAGAATTCTGGAAGTATATAGAAATTTTTATACTTGTTTTATTGATATGATTTAAAATGTATTTTATGTTTCATTTTTTATATATTTCATGATTGAAGATAGTCCATTCCTTTTCACTAAATATCACTTCTTATTAATAGTTCATTCACTCAAGCATTCGTATTTCTTAACACTTTTAACTTCTGAAGTCAGTCCATTATATTTTCACTAATATGTGCACCACTATATACAATAAATATCTAATTGGGCGGGGAAGTTCACTTGCAATGAATCACTGAGGAGAAATCACATAGGAGTTCACCAATATTCCGTCCAAGAAAGAGAAATTAAAGATGACTTCTTGGATCCTAGATTTCATTCTGCTGCTTCTGCTTCCAATTATGAACTGCCGCAGATTGACGGCTGCCGCTAACAAATATTACTGCGACTACTGGTTCACTGCATAATATTACTCCTACTACTGGTGATCCACCGCTCCTGATAATAAGCTCGTTTTATGGACACCTGGTTTACTTAATATTGAGCCCCATCCTCCTTGGTGCGGCAAGAAAGGAAGATATAGGACTCCTGGTTAATGCTTTTTATAAAGCATTTACTTGCCTTGATGTTAATTTACTTTTTCTCTTTCCTCGTATTGAGGTATATTTTGGGAATTCTTATCTTCTTGCTATCCATAGCCAAAAGGAATTTTGTTTTCTACTAGAGTTTGTAGCTTCATTTATATATATATACAATCTGATTTAGTTTCTTGACTTATTCTAACCACGACACCATTGCGTTAATGACGTAGTCAGTTAATCTTTTGATGATACCAAATGCTGTTCTAAGAGGGCTCTATCCATTGGCTGAGCCATAGTCCTCTTAAAATCTTAAATTTCCAATTAGTTTTATAATTTTGAATTTTCTAACGTCCCGTACTTCTCTGGTAAGATGCTGGAACCTTGGACGTTGGCTTGACCAAGGTCCTAACATCACTGATCATTACTGTACTTGGGGTAAAATTGGTTGTTCCTTATTGTTGTAATTTCGTATTTGTTATGGATGGTCTATTGAGTTTTATGGTATGATATGGTGCCGATACTTCTCTGGTAAGATGTGAGGGCCATGGACCTTGCCTTGAACAAGGTCCAGGAATCATTCGTCATTTGTCTTTACTGTATCGGTTTTTATATTTGTATGATCAGAGGATCATTTCATCTTCTCTCCCATGTAGATCTCATCCTCAGCCACCGAGGGACTTCTGCCGTCGTTCAACTCAGGTGATCATTAGGTCTTCTTCCTCGTTAAAATCCTCCATAGGCGGTTGTTGGCTATGCAACCGAGTAATGGTTCTTTCTTTCACAATGTAAAATTCCACAAATGATTTCAAGCGCTTTAACTAAGTACTGGTCAATTTTTTTCTCCATAAGAGCTATTCCAAGAATAGTTTGTTCTTCTTCTTCAGCTTCCTTTTCAACCTTCTTACTCATAGGTTGTTCGTCTTTCCTGTTGGGAGTATAACTTCCTTTTCATCTGTTCTCAACAATTCGGATCTGCCTATAGATGTTAAGTCACTGCATTTGTCACAGGATAAGTCACTGCATACAATTGACGGATTTTTACGGATCTTTTTCGTTGTTTTGTACTTTTCGGATGTATCTAGGACTACAGCTGCTCCTCCTGGATCTATTGGTTTCTGCTCTTTGTTGATCTTCTCTCTGTTCTCACTTACTACCTCTTTCTTGGTTGTCTGTGTTTGATTTTGTCTTGGCTTTTCCGCAGTCACGTCATTACACCCTTAAAACTGTACCTCTGAATTCGGAGTACAAAAGTCCAATTTTATAGTTTCAATTTTTCATAGACAGTGGCGAACACAATGTTGGGTTTACAGGGGCGGTTCTTTGCCTCCCAGTTCTTGGGAGGGAACAGATTAATAGAAACAAAAATGAAGGTAAAATATAAATCTCTGGGTACATCACTGACACTGAAAAAAGTAGTATAATGTACTCTCAATTTTTTAGAATCAGCAACGGGCACAGGGATTCATATTTTACCATCGTTTTTGTTTCTATTAATCTGTTCTGTCCCAAGAACTGGGAGGCAAAGAACTACCCGTGTAAATCAAACCCTGAGTTTGCTACTGGCTCTTAAATAGTGGGCCCAATTCAGAGGTACAGTTTTAAGGATGTATTGACTGGACGACGTGGCTGGGAATTTTTCTGGCTAGTATCTAATTGAATAAGGAAACTTCGGTCTTTTGGCTTAACCGAAGCCCTCTTATTATCATCCATTGGTAAACCAAATATTGAGGTATCAGTGTTCAGTGAGTAGTAATCACTCTATTAGCTCTCTTCAACACTACCCGAAGGTTCCGGTAATTAATTTTCAGGTAATTAAATTCTTTCAAGAAGTTATCCTATAATAATGACAATTGAACTGTTCTCCGTTATGATCATATCCAAGTTTATCCTACATTCCTCCGTCACTTGGATGTTGCCACCTATCTTCCCTATGGTCTTGATATATTTTCATTCGATAGAATTTAGCTTTAAATTTTCAGGTCTTATTCTATCTATTTTGACTGAATTATATTTCGCTTTTATCTTCTCAAAGAACAACTTCTTCATCAATGAAAAGCGCGCTCCCGTATCGCATAGGGCAACTGATGGGATGTCGCCTACCTTAATTTGAATAAGAGTTAATTTCCTAGCTGGTTCCAAAGCACACGCACATTCGAAACCCAAAAATATGGCGTGTTCTGTCTGGTTATTTAATTCTTCGGCCTGATTATGCTCTTCAGCGGACGTATTCCTCATTTCTATGAACTGAATGAGGTTTTCTGAATGGTTTGTTCTGGATCTCCAGTTATCCGGTATGGGTCTTGACGAGTTATTCCCTCTCACTCCGTCTTGATTACTTCTGGTTTGAATAGGGGTTCCCGATTGTCTGATGCAGGCGTTCATATTTTCATTACAGTTACTCCTTCTGTTTCGATCCTGGTTACCATAATTTCTTGGTCTGTTATTATTGATTTCATAAAATCTCCGATTACCATTCTTATTGTAATTATTGTTATCTCCTCTCTTAAAAAATGACGTTGGTTGTTCTTGATCATCGCTATTACCAGAATTATTAAATCTATTATTATTACTTTCTTGATCCTCACGCCATCCTGATTTCGTAAGAATTCCAACAAGCCTTCCGTCGTGCTATAGTTTGTACAAACCAATAACCTTTGTAGATCATACGGATATGTATTCACGGATTATCTCAATAACTCTTCATTCGTTATATTTGGATCCAGTCTTGACAATCTCGCTATGTGTTGAGCCACCTCTTGTTTCATACTCTCCACATTCAATCAATCCTAGTTTTTCTAATTGCTATCTTTGCTTCGATGCTATCTTTATTTGCATATTTTCCCATGAATTTATAGCCGAAATCGTTGGAAGTTCTGATTTGGACTCTTATAAGGTGGAACCATCCTTCGTCACCTACCAACCATTGCTCTTCCTAGAGTGTACAGAGAGTCCTCCTCTTCGATATCCAAGGTCTTGAAAAAATAATAATTCAACTCCTCCAAATATTTTGTTGGACTCTCGAGGTTAACATCACTTCATAGTTTCAGAACTTGGTTAATGACTTCAATCCTAACTTCCAATGTCACTTTCCTGCTTCTCAACATACTCATTAAGTTTTGTTCGAAATCAATCTGACATTTATTTTCAGGACCGACAACGATGCTGTCTGCCATTGCTCCACAGAATCGGTTTGGAGTGCTATATACTTTGGGGAACATTTCCTGGTCATCTTTCATTTTCTTAACATTACCTAACTTTGTCATTTCTGATGATTTTGCTTTTATAATGATTTCTATTCATTATGAGGTAGGCCGATGTAGCAGTTAATCTGATGTAATATACCACTAGAGGTGCAACCCTATGTATTTGAATCTAAAATATCGGAATGGTCCTAGGAGAGTACCCTTTGGTATACCTGTAGTAACTTAAGATACGGCAAAGATAGTGGAAATATTAAATTAGTACAAGTAAGAATATGGAAACGAAAAATAATAGCGGTAATGAGGGTCCCTTCCTGCCTTATTGCTTACACTAGTTGGAGCCAGGAATATTGCCACCTGCCTTATTGCTTAGACTAGCAAGTACTAGGAAGAAAATTTGGTAGAATGAAGTTCAAAGAATAGATGAGAATAAATGAAGCTAAAGAGTAATTATGATTAAGCATTCAAAGGGTAAAGATCAATAAAAGATTAGAGAATCAATGATAATGACAAGAGGTTTATTGGCGGACTAGGCTGTCCGAAGACGGAAACACACCAAGCGAGAGCACTTGATGTTACCCGGCTCGAAGCCCGGAGAGATCTGAGCTCCGGGGCTGCTGCTGCGATATTTATACCCCCGACCGGCGCTCTGATGTCTGTGGTTTGTGACGTCAAACGAATACATACGATCTTACATAACTGCACAATTTGATCTTATTTACATATACACGTACTCAGCGTTCTGATAAATAGAATTTTATAATGGAACGGTGCGCACAGGATATCTTAGATCATTATACAAAATCTAAAGTGCACACAGGAAGTCTCAAAATTTAGTGTTAAAAATGAAGTGATTTTAAATAATACAAATTTCTAGCTTTCCTCTGTAACTGTATACAATTGTAACTGACTATCAATTAGCAATTTTAGAGGCCCGTTACACTGAAGAAAAGTCATCAAATGAAATATCTGCTAATTGCATCTACCGAAAACATATATATTCCCTAAGAATGTTATTTATTAACGAAGAAATTGTTCTCCCCTTAAATAATCATTACTAAAGTATGTTCTATCATATGTTACCAACAGCGACTTTGAGCAAATCATAATGTTAAGAGTTCCTTTGACTTTTCACTGTGCAGTTAATCCGACGTTCTAAGATATTAGTTTAGTTCCTCATGCACACGGTAATTCAGGTATTTCCTCAATTACACAGTGCATTTCAGTGTATTTCCCTCAGTCACACCAGGTACACATATGACACAAAGTACCATGACTACGTAGTGTTGTGTCTAAGTAAGAACCGTGTAGCACAACACCAATACTGTAGAATGAAAGACTGTAATATAGGGAGTAAACAACAGGATACACAGCATGCAGTGCGTAACGTGTGTGAAAGAGGAGCCACCCAAAGCGGTACAGTTGT
>JAGDQP010001783.1:0-20380 GCA_022664845.1 Lepisma saccharinum | reverse complement strand
CACGTACATTGTTCCTATACCTCAACAATCCGGATGGTGTTTGTGTGGAATCGACATCTCGAACGTTTCCAGAGAGAACGAAAAAAACACTTTTCGGGTTGCAACACTGCATAATAATCCTCCATACCCTCCAAATCATAGAAACGATGCTTGAATATGCTTTCTGTACCTTGGATGTGTCATTCTTATTCATACGTATGCAACTAAACCCGACTTTGAAAATCGTGAAACTCTATAACCCATAAGCATCGCATGTCAATGTGGGATTCGAGCCCACGCACCTATCCACTACCCGACGTAACGCGTTGTCACCGTTCGTACTTAGACACAACACTACGTAGTCATGGTACTTTATGTCATATGTGTACCTGGTGTGGCTGAGGGAAATACACTGAAATGCACTGTGTGACTGAGGAAACGCCTGAACTCTACCGTGTGCACGAGGAACGACACCTAAAATTCGTGACTGGGATTATGAAAGTAAGGCAAAACATGGACACCTTCATCGGAATGGTTTTCGGTTTCGAACCTGCTCAGCCTCAGATACGGGCAATATAAAATAGGTGACTAGTAGTTTATTAGCAATAACTTGTGTTGGTGCAATGTTGCAATAACATTTGTTCGTTTCTCGATACGGACACCGTACTTTCTCCATGTTCGAGCTTCATAGCTACCGTAGTTGGCAACACTGACAAATCAACTTTCGCTTAATTTCATTCACTACTTATACCACAGCTTTTCATGCGATAAAAGGTATATGTTCCAGTTAACAAACTATGCGTTTGTGTTGGAGTTGCAACATTGCTTGTGCGACACTGCTGATGTGTGCTTGGTCACGTGTCCCCCTTCCGTAGGTATCAGATTACCAGCGTACATTTGTCATTTCCTGCCTTTTTCATAAATTATTTTGGGGTGACACTCGATAATGCCTCACACTGTAGGCAACCCTGTATTTCTTACACGCACAGGAATTCGACAACCTCAAGAGGACTTTATTGCTTGTTTTGGTGTCAGGAATAACCTCCCGACGTTTGTCCACATCTTTGTCTTCAATTCCACTGGTCAGGAGAAGATTTTGGATTCCAAGTTGGCAACCCTGTATCTCGAAAACGAGGCGGCGTAGGACCCATGTTTATTGAGACGTTCTTTCATCTTTTGTTGTCCGGAACGCACCTCTGACGTTTGGCCCACATCCTATGACATTTACAACTTTCAACTTTTAACGCGTTACGAATTTCACCACCCCTACCCGCCCCTGAACCTCAGTACGGTAATGATTGCAACCGAGATGTGTAGTATTCTTGTTCCTTCCCTCCGGCATACTTCTTCCTTGCTTTCCGTTTCGTTACTACATGACATTTTGCACCTATGATTATCACAGTACGACTGGCAACGTTGCATTTTTCGTTCCCATTGGGCGTTCCACCAGTGTGGAGCCCAAACGGCTGGTACGATTTGGAAAATTCAACTACTTTAGATTGCAAACCGATCATTTCCAGCCACTATTTCCTCTTTATATATATATATAGTCCTGATGATAGAGTCCTGTTTGCTTCTAGTGCAGAACTGAGTACAAACCAGAATGGTAGAACTGAGTAACGAGAGTTCGCAAATAGGCCTTAAAATTTTCTTAAGTAAAACAAATGTAATGTACAACCAACATGCTGCAAAGAAGGAAGTGAAGCTTATGGAGAGACAATAGGCATACTTGATGAGTATGTTTACCTAGTTCAGCTCAAAACACCGAATGCAAAGTTGACTGATAAAATAAATGGAAGATGTAAAATGGAGTGGAGTTCCTTTGGAAGACTACACTTTATTTTCAAAAGCAAACTACCAATGTGTCTGAAGCGTAAAGTTTATAATCAATGTGTGTTACCCGTGATGATGTAGGGCTGTTGCGAAACTGGGACATTGAATACGCAAACGACTCAAAGATTAACAGTCACTCAAAGAACAATGGAGGGATGCATGCTAGGAATAACCATAAGGGACAGGAAGACAAATGAATGGATTCGCGCACAAACAACGGTAGAGGATGTAATCAAGACTGCGAAGAAGATGAAGTGGAAATGGACCGGTCACATAGCTAGACGAACAGATGGAAGGTGGACGAGAAATGTACTACAATGGATTCATGGAGAAAAGAAACTACCGAGACGACGTCGAAATATAAGATGGGTAGATGAAATCAAGCGTTTTTCAGGAGCTACAGTGGAATTTTTCATGGCATAATAGACCAATTCGGCCCAGCTTTAATGAAGAAAAATAAAACACGAACACCAACCAACAGTCAATTATAAAATTAAAGAGAGCGCAACAACGTTTACTAATTCTATACCCAGGGGTAGAATCGCATTATTTAAGAGCTCAAACCAAACGCGAATATATTAAGAGTGATAGAAGTTTGGCAGAATTACAGTGTAATTATAAAGAAAAATGCGAGAGACACCACCTACCATTTGTAACATCAAGTTTGTTCAACCACATTTCTTAATATCTCCTTTTCATTCCGTTCAATGCCCAGTAAGAAATTGCGAACAACGTATACCATGTTGCTGTATACGACTTGCAGGCAGTAATGCCAGTACTACCAAGAGACCGAATGTCATTCTTTTATTACAAAAGCAAAATAAAATTGCTACAATTTCACAATATGTGGTTTAAAATGTCAAGAACGTGGACTGTTATTGACACTGGAAGCTGCTGTCCTTAATTACCTCAAAACACTATCAGGGAAAGAGTCAAGCACTATTTTAAATAACTGTGCGGGGCAGCAGAATAATAAGTAATAACTTGTCAGGTACTCATATGCAGTAAATAACTGGAATATGGAAAGTATTACACATAAATTCCTCATACATGGGCACTCTCAAAATAAAGACAATGATGTGCATAGTGTTATAGAGAAACAGGTTAAAAAAAACACCTAAAATTCGGTCCAATCTATGTGATAGAACAGTATATTTCTTTAATTTGAATGGCCCTCCAAAAAAAGAAAGGTCCTCCGTATTATGTTCATGTGGTTACGCATGATTAAAAACATTGCAAGAAGAATGGGGTAACAATATAAACACGAACAGTAATCAACCAATTATTACTTACTGTGACAGTGTCTATGGTCTTGTGAGAGTGGACAGGTTTTTTATGGCTAACTCAAATATACCTTTTGCAGTTTATCTCTGAAGACTTTCATATTCTATCCATAGTCGGCTGGTTTTGGAAATGCGTAAGTATGTCTATGAAAACTAGGTAATGATATCAGCCGACAAGCAGTTTCCCGTGGAGTTGCAGAGAAAGTCATACCTTCCTTTCGACCTATCTACACATACACAAATACTATAAAAACGAGTTGCAGCTAGTTTAAAAGCATTTTAGTCAGGAATAGAAAGACATGTCGTATAAATAAGATTATGGGGTACAAAACAGTTCAATCGAGACAACAAGCGTTCCTATAGACCGCATTTTGTCAGTTTACTTTTCAAGTAGCCCTGGTAAAATTAGTCCTTTCTAGGTTTCGTTTCATTCAAAGTAATTCAAACACTGCTTGTCTTTCTACCAAATCTTGTATACAGAATTACAATTCAGAGGCTAGATTTTACTTAAATTATGGTGAAGGTATTTCAGATGTCAGTTTTCAATCTATGTCGCGGTTATGTAAATTCATTATTTTCTCCTTGAAATACATGCTACAGATACTTAAATATTGACTCCATGTGGTCGCAAGGCGTGAAATACAGACATCGTTAATCAATTAACCTTAATTTCCTATTTAATATACACCTGCGTAAGTTCCTTCCCGAGAAAATCTAAGCAAACTCTCTCGAATATAGCATTATTCGACTATTTTTGAATTTGAATGACACCTCAAAGTTTATGTTCTAATGTCTCTTTTACCAAATACGGGCTTAATTAAGCCGTTTTGTATTTCATTACAGTTGGTTTTACTTAAACAATGTCACTTTTCTCAATATATATTCAAATACCAAAAATATTCACAACTTTCATCTGAGAAAATTGCTTACGATGCGGCGTATTCACAATTGTCATTTTTTACCATATAAATTCTTAGAATATTCCCCAATTGATTCTTTTGTACGATACCTTATTATTAAATTATAGTTGAAAGACTATTTTCTACCTGAATTACATGCTAAAATGTCTCTTTCATGTTATGTATAGCTAAATATGACCCTCCGACGTAGTACTTTAATGGTACAAACACATGTAAAGCACCAACTATCCTCAAAACACTCACTAAACATGAGTTGGAAGACGTCTCACACACGTCTCGTATGTTTTATTTAGCCATTCAAAGCAACAAACATTTGATATTAGGATGAATTCTACTAAAGCAGGGTCGAAAAACAGTATTTGTGTGTCTTATTTACCCATTCAAATTAGAAAACACCGAAATGCAGCTGGAAAACGTCTCACACGCCATCCGAAGGTAACATTA
This sequence comes from Lepisma saccharinum, assembly GCA_022664845.1. Lineage (NCBI taxonomy): Eukaryota > Metazoa > Arthropoda > Insecta > Zygentoma > Lepismatidae > Lepisma > Lepisma saccharinum. The sequence goes on along the minus strand of JAGDQP010001783.1, from coordinate 15,921 downwards.
TTTTGTTTTGGCATTAACAACTTGTTTGTTTTTTGTTGGCTGTAACAGATTATGATTCTAATAAATTCCATATTTTGTACAGGGTCCGAATAGTTTTGCTAGTCACTTTATGTTGCAAATTAAATACCCCGCTTCCTGCAGCCCCGGTGAATATATGAGTAGTTACGAAATAATAAACGCATTCACGGTGTTTTATTCACTACAGGCCTCCTCAACCACCACTAATAGTACATGGCGTCATACGAGTTTAGTTACAGTATAGACTAAGGCGGAGGCCATGTGTAATTTTTTCTATGTTAACCCCGAATAACATAATTTGAATCTTTCATAGTTCTGGGACCAAAAAAAGCAAAATTTGAACTCCCATATCTTGGAAAGAGTTGATAATAGTGCATGTAAATTAAAACCACGTACAGGAAAGCAGGCAACATTCTCCGAATGTAATTTAATATTCTCGTATGCAACCAACATTATTCTCATTAGGGCAGAACTACCTGCTGTTCATTCAACACATACTCCCAGCAAACGAATAATTATGAAAACCGCAATTTGTCAAAAGAAAAAATATAGTACATCCATAACCACTGGATCATAAGGGCTGGTTATTAAAGTACAATCTGAGGAGATAGCGTGGAATTTCACATTTAATACCTCCTAAAACACCACGTCGGTCTGTAATTTACCGGCAAATCGCGACATGTGCATTGAGTTTTTCCATTTTCTGTATAATCTATGGAATTCTATACCGAATGTATATTTGTTATGTTCGACGTTTCACATGGCGTCAAAGAACAAAGAAAATATTATTTCTTGTGTGTAATTGCTTACATGAGTTGTGCTAAAAAAATGCGAGTCTTGCATTCATTTTACCTACATACTTGTGAATATAGTAATTATTACAATTACCACGCTTTCCTGCAGGCTGACGAATACATGGACAGCTACGAAACAATAGACGCATTCAAGGTTTTGTGTATTTGACGCGAGACAAGTTAAGTTACAGTCTAGACTAAGGTGGAAGCCCTGTGTAATCTCTGCTATGTAGGGGAAAAGCAAACATCACCAACACAAAATACTGCTAATTTCACAATTCGAACTGCCATATTATGGAAGCAGCACCGACCCGAATAACATATAATTTGCGAGTTTCATAGTTCTGGGACCGAAAAACCAAAATTTGAACCGCCATATTTTGGAAAGGGTAGGTGGTAGAGACAAGAAAATTTCATATTCTGCATTACCGACCCGAATAACATACAAGCTGCTAGTTTCTCAATCCTGCGTCTAAATATCGAAAATTCGAACCGCTATATTTTGGAAGCAATAATAGGTAGAAAGAAGTTTTTTTTTCAAATTCGACATTACCAACCCAAAAAATACATATAATCTTCGAGTTTGTGGTTATCCCATCATATCATCTCTGTGGTTAAAATGTAAAAATTCAACAAAATTCGAATTCCTATATCTTGAAAAGGGTATGTGGTAGGGAGAAGCAAATTTCACATTCTGCATTACCGACACAAATAACATATAATCTGAGAGTTTCTCAATTCTGCGTCTAAAATGTCAAAATTCGACAAAATTTGAACCGCCATATCTTGGAAGCAATAATAGGTAGAAAGAAGTTATTTTTCAATTCGGTATTACCGTGAAAAATTAACATAATTTGATGTTTTCATAGTTCTGACGCCAAAAGTGCAAATTTCGAAAAAAATCGAACCATCATATCTCGTAAATGGCAACAGGTAGAACCATGCAGTTTTCATATTTAACATTCTCGTAACTAAAATAAATTGTATTATAAGTTTCATAATTCTACGACCAGGAGGTTAGCAAACCGACTTCAAATTTGACATTAGCACACCAAAATACATATCACTGTGAAAACAGAATTTTATTATGTTTTATCTTTTACGAGCTATACACAGTTAAATATTTGACCTTTGACATCGAGGTCAGCACTTTTTTGCATATACTATTCGATGTCCTCATACCAAATGTGAAAACAAAATTTCAATATGTTTCGTCTTTTACGAGCTATACACGGTTAAATATTTGACTTTTAACCTTAGTACCATCCTGTTGATTTGGGCCCAGGTAGTTACCATTCGGTTGGATGGCCAACAGACTCATATTGGGTAGTTACCGCCTACTATTGACCGTTGGTTGTAGGGTGTGGGTTAGGTATAGAAACTGATTTCAGATTTGACATTAGCATATCAAAAAAAGTTCTCGTAGACGCATATTGTGTTACGTTAGCTAGCCTAGAGGACATGCAATCACTACTATGGCCTGCTGTGTAGGGGATGAAAAGGAGCTTCGTAGTCTCCGATTCCATGTTATTTGGGTTAGGTTAACTAGCATATATTCCGCTGATATGTTAGTAGCCGTAGCCTATGTCCTGCGTTGGAAACTATGCTAGGGGTTGGGTTCGTAGCCTCTGTAATTTGTGCTATGTTAAGTAGTGTTTTTTGGGGGGGGGGGTTGAAAAAGAGCTTCGTACGCTGTTATGGAATTTCTGCTATCGTGCACTGGTGTACTACGTTAGTTTAAATTCTGAGCAATCTCTGATATGTTAAATAGGGGCTGGAAAGGGTTCGTAACCTGGTGTATTATGTGGGGGTTAAATAACGTAATTTGCATATATTTCTGTGCATATATGTAATCTCTGCTATGTTAAATAGGGGATGGGCCGTAGCCTCTGTATTTGTGCTACGTTAAGTAGTGTTTTTTTAGGGTTGCTAAAAAGAGCTTCGTACTCTTTTATGGAATCTCTGCTATGTTAAAGAGGGGTTAAAAAAAGGGGTCGTAGCTTTTCATAATTTTTAGGGGCTGCGAAAAGAGTTACCGTAGCCTTTTATACATTGTAACCAAAAACTGCGACACCGCGTATCTTACAGCCCTGGGAAATGGACTCCTTGCTATCAGCCAGGTATGGAAAAATGGTGTAATTTTCCAGAAAGTGGTAGTCATGTTGGGGGGAGGGGGGTATACTACTCACATGTTAAGGGAAAATATTAAGGAAGATACAATTATCTGTAAATTTAAAGGTCTTATATGTTATATACAAGGGCGATAATTTGGTGGACGCTAAGTATTTGCAAAACTCAAGTTATCTGCTTATGTATAACATATTCACGGAAATCTACGAACCCACGTTGAACCGCGAGAAAGTATGTCCGGAAAGGTTCTGAATACAACATCATCTGTTTGAAACTGGTCCAAATTATTATTCGTTTCCCTTTCAAGAGTATTGCAGGGGGGAAAGATACCAACTTGAATGCATATCCTGAACAATAGCCGTAGCTATTTATCGCCCTGAGAAAACTGAAATTATTTACATGGCTTTTCTCAGGCTCAGGCTGTTGTCCTCCAGTATTTGACTACTGTAGAAGAGGCTTAAGATTTTTTAAACTTATAATTAGAAGCTTAATGTATTTTTATTAATTCGCAGCTCACAGAATCGTCATCGGAACATGCGAAACAATTGAATTCTGCAATATTTTTCTCATCTTACGTTACCACGCTAAATAATTACTTTACTTTATTGATATTTCGTTTTTCTTGTAAAATTATATACGTACTACCTCAAAATTAAGTCATCGTCATCTACAATTTCTTCACACAATAAATTTTATAATTTCTCCTTCTTTCTCTTCGAAAACAGTCTCCGTAAAGTAATTGTGCTTTAACCGCGACCATCTTTGAAAAACTGTTTTGGCGATTTGTTCGTGGCAATACGTCATGTAGTGACCAATAGTAGCTAGTTTTGCTAATCCGGTCACTTCGCGAAAACACGCCTAATGTTATCTACCTTTTTTGTACCGTACAAAGAAAGAAGATTTTAAGGGGAGATAATGGAAAGTGGAAAATAAAAACAAGGATGAAAAATGCCGGTTGATCTTGTACGTAGTACACTTGGGATTAAATACACAGGAGAATGTTTAACACGTTGAATCAGTAATGAAGCGCCCAACGGAAAAACGAAGGCTTTCCAGAATGACGAAAATTGAGAATTTAGCACTAGACGGCTCAAAATTCTGGTATGAGTAGAATCTGTTGATACAACTAAAGTCTGTAAAAACAAATAAAACGACAGCGTTTTAGTCATATTAAGATGACACATACACACACAAAAGAAGAACATGGAAGGTCTAAGTTTACAATTCCATTTTTCTCAATACTGATAAAAGTGAACATACGTCGTTTTACCCTGGACGATTCAATTGTTCATTGGTAGAAGATCACACATAAAACTGAATGTAATTAAATTTTTATAGAACGTGCAACATATTTAAATATCGTATTGTCGTAATTTTTTGACTAAGGAGATATATGCGTTCCTGATGAAATCAAAACGGACAATGAGATGTGGTTATCAACCTTACAACATCGAGTAGCTAGATGGAACCGGGAACCGCAATAGAACTTGGAACAATTTCAACTAGACTCTATGATTGACATACACAGGATAGTGGGGCCAACTCTTACGCATTCAGCTACTTGTTCGTATAGTTATCAACAAAATTGTAATCAACGTTTTGGTTACTTACTTGTATTGAAACATAAGAATGGGATCTGCTTCAATGTCAGACATGTCCACATGTTTCGCTTTCTCTTTGACTTCTGGGTGTTCTTCCATCATCGCCCATCCAAGATGAGAGAAAAAGAAGCCTCGAGATGAATTGTGAGGATCGGCATCTTTGTCGCTGTATTTATGGTGTAGTCTATGATTTCTCACCCAAGTGTACACACTCTTCTGGAAAGTTCATTAAATACCTGTCAATCTAATTTTAGATATTAGCGTCACTGCTATAATTTGTGAATAGTAGAGGAAAAGCACCGTCAGAGATAGCCACATACATAAAATTATATTTTTAAGATAACGTTTTAAAAGAACATAGGCTCATAAAACAACCATTTCGTTAGAGAAGAACTTTTCGTCGTAAACCAACTGATTACGTTACAGTGCAATAAAATTTAATCCACCGATGATATTTTGTCCCAAACAATATATCTGAAACCAAAACTGAAATTAAATAAATTCATGCATTATTGTAATCTTCAGGAGGGCAATGCTGACAAAAATCGATCATAGACATACCTATTAAAAGGATATACCATTACCATTGAAAAGAGTTTATGACGTTTTCCCTGGCCTTTTTTCTTTAATACAGAATGCCATTCCTTTCATACAATTACCACAACAAACAGCTCACTCTAAATGTGTCAAAGTGATGAGCTAATGTGTTAAATAATATGGAAGCCAATAAACGAAGAAGACAAAAGGATAGACGGTTACCAAGATTTCTAGATCTTTTATGCGTAGTTTAGAGTCTTGTTTCGCCAAGCTTCCCGGGACAAAGTATGTAATGTGATCAGCAGAGACTTGCCGACGGAGTCAAATGAATTTCTATAATTGAATGTGGCCAATAAAGTAATAGTGTAATCAACCATAGCTGCATTGAATGTAGACTAAATCAATTAACTTATTTGAAGATATTATGTATTTCATGAAGTCTGTAGTCGTCTGTAGTCACATTTGAAAAGTAAGCTATGGTCTTAGTTTACCATGAGACTGTCATTATTTTTGTTGGAAGTCGCGATTAAAAGAAGTTTGCTGTAATTTTTCAAGGAGTACTGATTATTTGGGAGTGAGTAGTGTTAGTACTAGCCTTTTGTCATTTCCAGGCGAACCTCGTTCTCTATAATGTGTCATTTACGACTGTTGGAAAATAGAGGGCTGCACTTTTGGTACACCCCTAGTTGGACAAACCACATCTTCGGTTATTAAAAGCGTGGGTATTCAGAAGTGGTAAATTAGTCGTCACATGAACCTTCGATTTAGCCCGAGCCTCCAAATGTACGAAACAATATCCTTCCTGCTGTACACAAGGTAAGTGAGAAAGACAATTACCAGAGGTGGTCTGTTAACTAAAACGTGGTCTTTCGCACTAACAGATACTGACTAAAGTTCCTGGGGTACAGAATGGACAGATCTTGTTGATGTCAAGGATTGTATCCACACAGTTTCTTATGGCGAGACATTTACAATTACACAAGTGAAATGATCAAGCAGGATTAATTTATTACTGAGGGACGTTTGGAACACCAGTACAATCCGGCTATTTTTCCCCAGTTGAAACCAAATTCGTTACGTAGAGAGCAAAATAACGAAGTAGAAGAAAAATTAAAAGTTTGTTACTTTGTTACTTAGGAGCTGGCAACATTGCGCTACATGCGCAGCGTAGTGTGCATATACAGGCCTTCATACAAAGACAATTTCGTCATTGTAGCGATACGAGGTGCATCGTGTTAGGAACGGAAAATGGCGATACGGCTAAGTTGCATCTAGATTGAACGCAAAAAATTGGTGGTGTTTTGGCCAAATGTAATGGCCCATCCCGCCTGGTGGGAAGTTAAGCAAAGACGTTATTCTGATTCACGATAATGCAACGCCACACAGCGCGCACCACACGAGCTTTGCTTCAAAGTTTTGGATGAGAAGTGGGGAATGTTGGCAATGTTTCTAAAGACAGTCAAGCCAAAGACCTGAAGGCGACACTCATTGATAGTAGAAGGCATAATGTGGGTTGGTATGTATTATTTATGCGTCGAACTCAGCCTTGGTATATGCTAAAAGTATTACGTATTATTTATTTATAATTAAGTATTATTAATTCAGTGCTTTGAATACTTTTGTTACTGCATCAACACACAAGAACTATTTTTGAGCCCGGGTAACATGTACCTAGGTATTTTTTTTATCAAGTGCCGAAGTAAAATCCAACGAGTTAAAATGGATGAAGATTATTTAAAGTGCATAACGCCACAGCAACATCCAATAGCGACTTATAAATCATCATCATTAGCAGCTTTCGATACCGGTCCTGGAAGGATAAAATGTATATATGTGCCTACTATGGAAGTAAGAAATATTGACAGTGCCTCCGTATGATCACCGAGTATGGACGGCGCGTTTCGGCAATCCCTCCAGATGTAACTTACATTAATACCTCGCTGAAGTCTTCTAACGTAAAAGAACAACTTAAATGATCTAGATCTGTTTCATTAAGCTGTGATGAAATATTATTAAAGAAATAAGTAGGTGTACGTAAGTTATTACGATTTGAACACATGGAACGAAAGTAGAATAATGAAGACCTTTTACAGTCTGACCCAGCGAATTCCTGGTATGTTGTATTCAGTGTTTAAAAAGTACTCAAAATTAGCCCGCCACGGCCACCTGAATTCACCAATTTTGGCCAACAGTTCTGAACTGGAAAGAAAGGAAAATCACACGTTCTGGTTTGGGAGTCACAAATGGAAAACAGGGAAAGTATTCAAGGGACGACTGTGGACGACTGTTTTTCTTTTTTTTATTTGCATGCTAATTCATCCTAGTTCTTGGGTAATTATAATATAATGCTTCATTATTATGTAACATCCATGTAAGTTAGGTTTAACATCAATAAAACATATTTTATGAGGCCACCCGTAATTACAAATGGCCACCACAAAATTCTTCAGGTGGCCTCATTGGCCACCAAAGTTTAGAGAGCATTTTAAACATTGGTTTTATTTCTGTCATACCTTTCAGGTCAACCTTTAGTTTAGGATTTCCATCTTCAAGATTACACATCTCATCAAGTAATTGTAAGGTATGTATTGTAAGGTATGTGGTCATATACGTATGAATAGATTGATTCCGTTTATCTAAATACTTCATTTGTTATTTTGTAATATTAGCAAGCTTGAGATTGTGAGAATTTAGAGCAAATGTGAGGTATAGTTAAAGAAATTGAATTTTTGTTTGTGCTTGGGGAATTGCTTTTAAGCTGAATTCATGATTTTTTCATTTCTTTTTTGTGACCCTCATTCGTGACGTTCTGAATGTCTCATTGTGCTTCGCTAAACAACAATCACTATACCAAATATTGAAATCGCACGCCAACGAAGCGGGTTTCGGCCATAAATATCTTTTGTCTTGACGGGTTTTAGCAAAGAACAGGTCTGCCAAGAGCACATTGGTAAGCCTTGCAGAATTTGGTTCGTTCATGTACAGTTCAGAAGGGCTTCCCGAAGGTTATCTCTGGTTCAGCCTAATGGAACTGACGGAAAAATTTCAAATTCAGTCTCTGTGGTATCAAATTCGAAACAAACAACAGGAGGATGGTTTCCTATAAACATTTTCCCCATTACTTGCAAATTACAGCATTCATGTAATATACGAGAATAAAATTGAACTTAAATGTAATATCACTGTTTCACTTTACGATTCCCAACTGATAAATTACGAAGATGTCCCTTTGAAATTCCCCCACCACTATAGAAGAATATGGTATGGAGGCTTACTCTGAATCTTACTGTGGCATCAAAAATAGATTTCAAGTTGATACTCTTCACGTCGTAAGAGTTCTAGACGTCGGGAGGGTCCAAATAAATTATTTGCATAAAGATATGTGTATGGATAAAATAACTCCATGATTATCCGGAAATGAAAAGAGATATTACAGGAATAGAATAAATACTTGGAATTATTTCAGTAGAACGTAAGTTTTATCTAATCCACATGGCATAGCAAGTCTTAGAAAGGTGAAACCAGATATGTGTGGATGAAAGTAATGGCAAACGCCGGTCACTTAGAAAATTTTCCCAACATTGAAGATTCATGAAATTGTGAATTCTTTCTGCATCAAATTATGTAAATTCCAATCTCCAAAAATCAAATACGACCTCTTCTGTTGAATCTAATAAACTGAATACTGAATCTGAGGAAAACAATCGCACATTTGTTAAATGTGATAAAAAGAATAGGGTATGTTCTGGCTTTTAGTAGTCCTAGCAGTGCATCTATAAAGAACTGCTAGATGATTTAAGTCAGCAACAGTAATACGTGTAATATTATCTACTTGTACAGGCGGGTATTTAAGTTATATAGTAAAGTTGAGCAACCATTGGCCTTTCTATGTAAATATTGGTCATACCTCTGGGCTGTTTTGGAGATATCTACCTCTTGAGAACATAATTAACCTATATCTTATTATTATATGAAGCTATAGCTAATACTTGATGGTTTACTGTGTTCGAGAACGTTTGGAATTTAACCTTGCCCATATTAAACGTATACACGTTTAATTCTTATTCACGTTGCGCAGGACAACCTGAAACTACTAGTATGTTGGCAGGAGTGCTCCCGAATTTTATGTTTAAGCACTGTTTTATTCCTTTTGTCTATTTATTACCTGATACTGTGGGAGCTACGAGGAGGATTGAAAAAATAAGTTACTCTTAATATTGCACGTCAGAAAACTTTTATTGAGCGACCCAATAAACTGCACTAGAACACATACACTACACTATTTTTAGATATAATCACCGAGCTGCAAACACTTGTCTGAACGTGCCAGTAATCATTGGATATCACGCCAATACAATCTTCTTCTTGGTCATAGAACAGAATAATTTCCATTTTCACCCAGTCATCGTTGCCAAGCCAGATGTTAATTTACCCCCACCGACACGTTCTAATCGCACGGAGAAAGATTCGGATTGTAGGTAGGAAGCTGAGGAACCAAGAAATGGTTTACAGTTAGTATGAGAGTTCAGAGTACCATAATGAAGTATATAAACTGGATACCTTTTCGAATGCGATTGTAAGGTGGGAATGACTAGTGCTTCCGTCAAATAAGTACCTAGCAGGCTACTTAGCGGTGTACAGCAGTGCTTTGGATGATGTCGGCTTGATTAATGCTCAAGATATATATTTGTAATGTACGATCTTTTTTCAACGTCGCCTTACGTTTCTTGTTTTAAAATGTATAACGCAGATTTTGCCTTGTGCAATGTTGTATACATGTAAATCACTCGAGGCTTTTTATCTTTCTTGAACAATTAAGATACTTTACCTGGTTCATTTTCGTTATTGAACGCGTTGTATATTTTGTATTGCGGAAAAAGAAAATACGATTATGTTCACTTACTTGTCCAGCTGGTGTTTGCAAGATCATCCAAAGCAGTCTGAGAGGCCATTTTGCTTTGTAGGATCGATGAGAAAACAGTCTGTGAGCTCCTCCAGTCACTGAAACTGCACCGGCCACTACAAGAAAAGCGGCTATAACGAAAGTCAAGCGCAGATATATAAACAATTGAATCGATCATTGTTCTAACGTTTTCAATAAGATTACGGTAAATGTAGAAGACACTGTTAAATTAGTTTTTATTTAATATAAGACCTTCTAAAACTTGTAAAATACTAATAAGTTATTGTCTGTTATAAAAAAAAAAAGATTACATCGCATGTTTTCAAGAAAAGTGTCGGAACTCAAAATTTTCCAATTTTCGTTTTTTTTATCAAAAGCATTAGAGAAGCATTCTCCTTCTTTGATCAAAATGTCAGAAGTCCATCTACAGCATAACGGCACTTCTTTCCCTCCTCCTGTAAAATTATACTTTTCTGAGTTCTGCCACTTTTCTTGCAAATGTGCGACATGTATACATATTTTACTTTAGTTCTGAAATTTGAATTTATTTATGGCCTTTAGGCAATCTCAGGCTCAGGCGGATCGTCCTGGAACAATCTCATCAGAAAAACGCATAAATGTATTGGAATAAAACATAAGAACATCAATAGAATATCAAACGTCTGTACGAAAGCTGCAGATGTAGTCACTCACTGCATTTACTCGTTTGTTGGCTTGAATTCTTCTACACACAATTCTATCTAGCCCCTATGAAGAAGAATGCATGCAAATAACGTAAGCATTAGAACACTGAAGATAGGTGGAAGCAAACGGTCAATTGTACAGCGTAAAATCAAACTTACTTGCAAACTTTGGTATTTTATGGTGCATCCGGTTTCATTATGTTGCTGAATTGATCAAAGAAGATCGACGTCTAACTTGATAAAATCCATGAGAAATGTCTACTTGCAAGTGGGTAGGGGTTGAAGGCATCAATCACTTCTTTATCTATGATTTAGCGACGACGGTGTATGACTTGGTATTATAAGTATCTAAATGTTTACAGTGACTACTTAGAAAAATACTGACGTATGTGGGTGTAAATAAAAAGATGTTCTGTTTAGAAATCTGTGTTCGCTACGTTTTATTTCTGAAACAGGTTTTAATTTCCGAAAGATTTATGTGTATGTGTATGGTGGAGAGTCGAGAAAGTCTATAGCACGATACCTAATTCAGAAACTAAGAAATTGTGAAAAACAAGCTAAAAAATAAACGAGTTATTTAATATAGACTAGCAAGTTCGTATACACCCTACCGTAATTCAGCGGACATCATGCATAACATCACGAACTCTAAGCTGATTGGGTTTACTACATCAAAGAGTTTTCATTAGTGGAACTACGAAAATTAATCGTCTGTTCTGGAGGTGCGTTGTGTGTGAGTAAAAACTAATTCAATGTGAATACTGACGAAAAGTAAGGGATTATGTGAAGGTATTAACTATTTACCTTTTTTTAATTTTTCGTTTGTGACTCATATTTCTAGTACAAAATAGAAAACACAGTCACACGTTTAAACAATCTTCACATCTCTGATTCCGTCTATAAACAAACCCTCATACTGAACGGCCGCAGCTAAGTTGGTAGAGCGTTGCCTTAGCATTCGAAAGATCCTGGGAACGATCCCAGCGCCCAGCCAACCTGACTGAGTGTTATTTTAGCAATTGTCCTAATCCATACCCACCAGGCAAATGCAGAGATGGTACCTACAAAATTAGGCTCTGGCCGACTACCTTCTAAAATCGTGTCCCCACACTATACCGGCCTGAACTTGAGATGCCTAAGGGCTATAAATAAATTTAAAAATCAAGCAAATCTTCACCTTAGTTATGACGACGGAGAAGTTAATTCACTTTCCATAGACCTTCCATTCACGCGAAAGGTAGCGCAGGTAGAAGGTAAATTATGATAGATTCCAGCAAATCAAAATCCGCCAATCTTCAACTTGGTTTCTTATCGTTCTTTGTGCTCTGTGGTAGTTCAGATTTTGTTCTGGCAAAGCACTTGACTAAGAACAGCATCGTGTGCTAGAAATTTAAATAAAACGATACCTTCCCAGTTTTGGTTCATACATCTTCCAGTCTTGGTCACATGAATAGCCTATATCGGTCCAGCATGCTGCATCGTATTGCATATACGGGGAGTATGATGCCAAGAGCGTGGGAATATGAACTTTGGAGGTTCATATTTCCAATAACATTAACAGTAGAGCTGAGGAGGCATTGTACCCTCAAAGACTTCAAACCTGTTCCATCTATAAAGAAAGTCCAGGATTCACAAATTCTCTGAAGTAATGGTGGGACAAAATAACCATGTCCAGTAAGTAACAATAATTCGTTTTCATCAATTATATATCTTATTCAGATTTCCTTTGCTAGACGACCTTTAAAAACATGTGCGGTTGCATAAGAAACAGGCGTAAATTACTTACATTTCACCGAATGTTTAAGGTACTTTTCGCACTAAAGGATACTCTCTCGGTCCGGTAAAATGCCAGTGGTTACGTTTATCATCTATACTCACAAGGAAAGTCGTCTAATTCTTAGTTATTTCGACCAACATGTACTCCTGAGAATGTTTGGAAATACACTACTTCCTTTGGGGAATCCCTTGAGTATACATTGCACAATTTTCGAATCTACATTTTTGAATAGAGGTTTGAAGTCTTTGAGGGTACCATACCGCCAAAGTTGTACTGCTAATGGTATTGAAAATATTTAGAGTTCATTTCCCCACACTTTCAGCAGCATATAGCGCCGACACGAAGCATTTGTGCATCCTTAATGGTCTATACTTTTTTTCTTATTTCGATGCCAGGAATCTCATGGGTTAAATTTTTCGGTGTTCATCACCCTGTGTGAAAAATAAGGGCTTTCTAATGACAACTGAACAACCTTCGTGGCCCTAGTAGTTTCCGAGTTGAAAGTTGTCGACAGATGAACGGTCAGACAGACAGGAAGGGTACATGCATATGAATGAGGCTTCCCAGCTTTTTTTGTTACTGATAACTAAAAATGATCTAACTACAAAAGTTCAAAAGAAACAACATAATCGAAGCAAATGACAAATAAAAGACTAGAAAAGAAACATGAATGCAAATCCTGTGCTGGGTAGACAATGAAATAAAAACTCAAAGACAATTTCTATAGAGTCGAAGGGACATTCAACTAGATTATTTTTTAAAAAATAATTTAGTGTTAACCATTGACCTCTATCTGAAAGCGATACTGGACTAATGGGCACCGTTAAAATTTAATTAATATATGAAGCTTGCGAGCGGAGGGGTAAGTTACATTACGTTTTTACATTTAGGATCTACCTTCCACCCCTGTTTCTCACCATTCCGAAATATTTTCATTGAGGTTCCTCTGTTTTGGATCATTTCTCTACACTGTTATTTACACTCTAATTTCCGTTATTAACATACGTAAAAGAAAAAAATATATACTATGCTACGAGCGTTCATTGCTGCAGGTTTCTCGCATCAAGACACTCTGCCTGAAGTTGTTGCTAGATTCCAGCAACATATTCACACTTCACTTTCTTTCAAGTTCAATTCACCCTTCACGCTTTTCGTATTGTTTGTATTTCACGTTGTTTTCAGTTACGTTTATGTTCATATTGTCTATTTGTTTATTGCCTTTGTTCGTTTTAATCCACGATGGGATTTCGCGTGTATCCCATTTCGTGAACAGTCGAACTCTCGGATGTTAGAATGGATACTCGGATAAATGGCGTATCTCCTTACCTAAGCTTTCGGTTCTCGATGGTCTTGTTGATGCTGCTTTTCTTGTTTTTTTATGAATCAGATCCGCGGCCGAACCCTGAATAAACTTTATTATGTGGTATGACAAGATTTTGTTAGCGAGTTTCCAGGTACTCCAGAAGTCTTTTACTAGATGTTCAGTTTCTGTACACCGCAATACTATGTGTTTAGGGGTGGCAACCCCCGTCTTCCACATGTCCCGTGTCCCGTGAGGAAGTGCATCAATCCCCAGGTTGATGTCCATCCTTTCTGCCACATTTGGAAAGAAAGCTTAGATCCATCCTCCTTACCTTTGTGCTATTATTCCAAAATTATTGCCGTGCACCGGTTATTTTTTCCATTAGTTTGTTGCTTGTCTTCTGGACGTTGAGAATTTCGTTAACTTTTCCAAATTTTGTCTCTTCAATCAGTACAAACCCCTTAATTGTTTGATCTGGAGGTGCATGTGCAGCGTCTAAGTGATAACCTATAGAACTACCATCGGTGTTGTTCGTTAGGCTTTTGTTAGTCGTAGCAGTATTTGTCTTTTTTGCTTTATTTACTGTATGTATTTTTGTGATGACGTTTATACGGGAACACCAGACGCTTGCACCGTAACCTATAATTGACTTTGTGATGACGTCGTGGTATGTTTTAATTAATTTTATTGGTATATTTAAATCATTGTTTGTGATATTTATTAGTTTATGCGCTAATTTTATAGTTTTAATTGTTGATCTTTTGGTATGCCCTCTGAAATTAAATCCTTCTTCTAGTATGCCAAGATATTTAAAATTATCTTCTCTCTTAGTTGATTTGTTATTAATTTTAATGATTGGTCATAGCCCACCTTGTGTATCTTGTTTAACGTCTCCAGACATGGCTGAAAGGCAATATCGCAGAAGCCTAGTCCGAATACCGATCCCTGGGGCCATCTTCTTGTCGGTTCTTTTCTTACAATTCCATCCGCTATTTGTATATTCTTAAAATTATTTTGAATGGTTTTCCAAATTTTGGGATGAATATTTTTTTTTTTTCAATTCTTCCATTAGACCTGGCCACCACAGACTGTGCAAGACTTCCATGCATCCATCAACTGAAGAATTCTCAATTGGACCAAAGCAACAAAAAATCTCAATTAATGAAATCAGAGTGTTAAGCCAACCGATGTAACTCGATTCAGTATCGTCCACGCCCAGAATATTTCGCAACCCCAGAGCAGACAATCAGGCTGTAAGTAAAAGAATTAAAATTTGTAGTTTGTAGCAACAATTAATTTACAAAATTACGTGCGCATAACGTAAGCGCAGCAGAAGCTGAATGTAAAAGCTGGATAATTGAAGGTTTACAGAAATTGCAAAAATTCAACAATAATCCGCAACGAATAGAAATAAAACCAACTTTTACATAAACTGAAACTTTGAAGAAAGAAAATTTGAATTTAATCAAATTGATATAAAAAAAAAGTCTGAAGTCATTTACAAGATTCCTAGAAATATCAACTGTAGAAATGTGAGAGTATTCGCGAGTAGCGAAATCGCAAGTTCGAACAGCATCCAAATATTAACAAAACTATAGCTTGAGAAACAACACGTTTTCAAAGCGTACGACAATACGCAAATCAAAATACTGTTATAATGCGGATTGACTATTGGAAATCTTATGGAGCACTCAACTTCATTCAATTCACCATAAAAAAAAAAAAAAGGAATTGTAACACTTACCGAGTAATTTCAGAAAACAGAGAACATAGCACCGTTATACCTTGTTTCTGGCATCCATGGTCATTGCCGCCATCTTGTTGCTGCAGTCCAGACATGAAATTCACCGGAAATCGACAAGGACGACCCGACTCGACCAATCAGAAGTAATTGAATTTTAATAGCCCTAGATATTAAGGTCCTTTTAACGGGGGCACCTTTTTTTAAGGAACTCCCTTCTTACTTAACATGAAATTACAGTGAAAACTAAAACTTTTAATTTTCTGAATTAATACAAGTTCCCGCAACACTTTTTTATATGCAACGTGAAAACAAACTTACTTATTTAAATTGAAAGAATTTATCTAAATTCCCAGTTTAGTCGAATTCATTTCTGATTCCTTATTTTAACTTACTTTTAAAATAGAAAATTAATACCTAATGTTTATTTAAGT
>JAGDQP010001782.1:51049-115530 GCA_022664845.1 Lepisma saccharinum | reverse complement strand
CACCCCTCCTTTCTTTACACATGATGGTACAAGGAAGGAAACAGCCTCGGAGGAACTCATTGCCCAGAGGACGGAATACAGCTGCAACGGAAGCGGTCAGTCCTGCAGGAAGTCAGAGGGTCAAAATGCCCGACCTTGGACTGTAGACTGCCAGGACCCCGACACCGCAACTCGAACGGACCTATACGTGGCGACCCTCAACTGTCAGTCACTTGCAGGAGAGGACAAATTAGAAGAACTGCAGAATGAACTTAAGAGGATTAAGTGGGACATCATAGGACTATCAGAAGTGTGGAGGAAGAATGAAGAACAGTTGGAACTACCGGCAGGGCACACGTTATACTTTAAAGGAACAGAAAATGGAAAACAGACAGTCGTTGGCTTTATAATTAATAAGGATCTGAAGACACGAATAGCAGAAATTGAAGGAATTTCAGATAGAATCGCACCTGTAATAGTAAAGATAAACAAGAGATACAGTATGGACATTATACAAGTGTATGCTCCAACAACTTCACACCCGGAGGAGGAAGTCGAAGACCTGTACGAGGAGATACAGAAGATTTTGGATAGTAGCAAATCACATTGCAAAATTGTAATGGGAGATTTCAATGCAAAAGTAGGAACCAGCTTAAAACATCGAATGCAAAGTTGACTGATGAAATAAATAGAAGATGTAAAATGGCGTGGAGTTCGTTTGGAAGACTACACTTTATTTTCAAAACCAAACTACCAATGTGTCTGAAGCGTAAAGTTTATAATCAATGTGTCTTACCCGTGATGATGTAGGGCTGCGAAACTTGGACATTGAATGCGCAAACGACTCAAAGAGTGAGAGTCACACAAAGAGTAATGGAGAGATGCATGCTAGGAATAACCAGGAGGGACAGGAAGACAAATTAATGGATTCGTGCACAAACAAAGGTAGAATATGCAATCAAGACTGCGAAGAAGCTGAAGTGGAAATGGACCGGTCACATAGCTAAACTAACAGATGGAAGGTGGACGACAAATGTACTACAATGGATTCCTAGATAAAATAAAGGACTGAGACGATGTCCAAATGTAAGATGGGTAAATGAAATCAAGTGTTTTTCAGGAGCTACATGGATGAGGATAGCAGCAGACCGAGATATGTGGGAAGAAAAGAGGGAGGCCTTCATGCAGCAGTGAATAGAAAACGACTGAATATGATGATGATGATATATCGTATATTATATATATTGTATATCATGTCAAATAAGTTTGCAAATTTACGTAACAAAACTAATGGCACTGGCGGTTTACTAATGGAACCCGACAACCGTGTGGTAAGGTTCAAAATATTCTAGTGACTCACTCAAACATGTCAGGCAATGAAAACAGTAATAGTCTTCATTTTTCTCCAGGGAAATGGTAAATTGATGAATAGTTCTCCTTTCAACCTTTCCCCACTTGGAGCTGTGCCTGGGTTTGTTTTTCTCCCTTTGATTCCTACATTTATCTCCACGTTGCTCTACAAGATGATGACGATATGATGTAATATACTGGTGGTGTGTTGTTCTTCATTACACGGCGGTATGTTACGCATTAGTCCATAATGGAAATTTTCACGCACCGAAAATTTCTCTGTTCAAATATTCAATAGATGTCATTTGCATCTTTATAATGACACGAGTAAGCCCAGCGACGCTGAAAGGAACTCTTTGCAGTCACGCAGCGGTATAGTTTCGACATCTGAGTTAGCAATCAATCAAGCAAAATATGCGAACAATGCTCGACATCCGTTCAGTGAAGGAAAATTTCGTTGTCGAGCAATGTGATTTCTTGAAACAAATTTCCGACTTTCTATTTTTGTACACTCGAATTCTCTTATATCAATGCTCGGAATCCGAGTCCAAAAGATGATTTAGTTCTTACGTGACCTGTCAACAAATAGCCCGTTGGCTTTCGAAGATACCACTCTGTATCTTCGAAGATACCATATAGAACTCTGTATATTAACACTTGAACCTTCATGGCACGCCATCTGTGTTCAAGACCCTATCCGTGCTATCTTCTGCTGCCTGAAATAACACGAGTAACATTTAAAATAAAAACTCTAAAATTATACAAAAATGACTTCTCGTGGAAAAAAAGGAACGATAACTTTTTATACTGCCCGTAATACTAGAAATGCAATAAAAAGAACGAGCTCTCTAGGTTTATTGGTTTAGGGGCTATGGTTTAAAACCTAAGTGCAGTTGGGTAATCCAAGATGGCGGAATATTTTTACAAAATGACGGAAATCACGCAACTGGATTTTTTTATATTTGTAGATTAATAAGAGCGACATGTAGAACATATTCCAGTAGGTTCCATCATTTTATTTTAAATGTCTAGGTTTGATCAAATTTTGGAGTAATTGCACCTTCTAATTGCAGACGAGTTAGGCAAAAACCATACCACTGTCAGTCGGCGGCTCCGTGCGATTGGTAAAGTGGAAAATTGGACTCATGGGTGCCATATGAGGTGACACCGGGCAACAGGAATCGCCGTCTGGATGTGTGCAGTTCTCTGAGTGTAAGGAATAAGCGGGAAGGTTTCCTGCATCGGATTGTGACGGCGGATGAAAAATAGATCTGTTATCATGACAATAATAAACAGTCAGGACGATAGTTGGATCGTGATCAACATCCAGGATGGCGTCCTAAACCTCCTCTACGCCTATGGAAGGTGTTGATGCTGATACGATTGTCTATGGTAAAAGTGATCCATCATGTCTTTCTCAGACGAAGTGAAACCATAACTGCAGATCTTTACAGCACTGAACTTGCACCATGAAATGCACCGAAAACCTGTCCGCAAGCATCCAGCAATGGGCAACAGACATGGTGTCCTGATTTTGCATGATAATGCTCGCCCACGCGCCGCGCAAAGAACGGTGCAGGCTCTTCTCCATAAGTTGAAGTATGAAACCCTTCCTCACCCGCCGTATTCCCAGGACCTCTTTCCCAGTGCCTACCACCTCTTCCGGCATCTCGATCCCTTCTTGGCAGGGACGACCCTTCCTAATGACTGCGACTACTTTGATTAAACAAGTAAGGCAATTTTTTTTTCATTTGGACATGACACTCATGGAGCGGAGATTTGGTTCGCACCAACCCATTTTATAATGAGCTAAGCGACAAAATGGTCGATTATGAGATTTTCGATGTAATGTGCTCTACGCGTAACATGAACGGGCAACGGATAGTTGACTTCAAAGTACGTGTAATAGAAAAAATCGAACAAATGATTTACATAATGTATTTATATGGGCATTTCTCAGTGACGGATCCAGGATCTTCGTAAGGAGGGAGCTCAGGTGGAATAGACCAGTAATGTTTTCAATAGTTTCTCTCAAGTTGAATTTTTTAAAGTATAAATTTATCATATTTTCCCTCATATTGCTAAGTTTTAACATGGATTACGACACGAGTATCCCTCAAAATTGATATTTTCTCATAAATTATATTTGTCCGGACACAAATATAACATTTTTCTGAGATAAATTGTTGAAATAACGCTATAAAATAAAGTATATTTCCCTAAACGCCCACGCCCTTCTTACTAGAGGAAATCCGTTTTCCTACTAATGAAGATTTTTATGTTTAGCTCATTATACGTATATTTCCGCTCCTCAATTTTTCTGTTATTTGTCTTATGAAATAAACATAATCCTTGTCTTATGAAATAAACATAATCCCTTTTCCATAAAGAAGGTCGTGTTCGGACTTCCGAACTTACAATTTTCTTCGAACATCTCACAGTCACAAAATGAAACCCAAACTCGTGTAATTTAGAAACTAACATTCCGTGAACTCCCAAACGTGCTTCTTTAGCTATATGCTCTTTACGTTTGCGCATGCACCATCTTAAGCGGCAAAATTTTGTCGCTCGAGAAATACAACCAGATCTCATTAATTCTCTGTGACAACTTTTTTCCACTTGGTCGAGTCCACTTTCATTAAAAAGTATATAATCTATTTATTTTTGTTCCTCGCTCACTCGCACGCTGCCGGTATGGCCGTACCCTAAAGCAGAACTGTTTTACGGCCATGAAACATTTTTCGTTTTAGCAAATATATGCGGAACATTCATATTCACGATCAACAATCATTACATTTTTGTGGAAGCTAAAATGTCTCAGTATTAAAAACGAGTAAATTAGTAACGGTATGATTCATGTTCCCGTAAATTGTTCCTTTCCCCTAAAGTTTGTTGTAGGCTACGGGTCTGAATTGAATAAGATATTTCTTTAATATATAATAGGCTAAAATTGACTTATGCTGTACCGACATGCAAGAAATTCTTATATTGTGGTGCCACCAAGCCCATTGAGACCGCCAACAGTTTGGGAAACATTGCCACAAAGAAGGTTGAAGGCTTCAAATGAAACAAGCTATTCCTGATTAAAAGATCAACACGTATATAGTCACTGGATAAATCTTAATTCAGTTTCTATCTGCTTTCATTTATGTGCTAATGTGAAGGTTTCAATTAATTCAAAATGGAAGAAACTGTCTTCAGATTCGAAACTGTCAAATACATCAATGCCAAGATGACTGATATCAAATCTGGAGTCAATGTCTTTCTTCTTGCTTTTGTTGAGGTTCTAGTCCGTCTAGAAGGCGGACAAAGTAAGGTGGAAAGAGGAGCTGAAGAATTGTTAGGGAACACAAAAACTCCTTGTGCCTTCACCTTTCTGTGGGTTCAGAATCACGCACTTACGAATGTTTGATTTTAGATTCCTTTTAAATAAAAAGAAAACAATAATAGGAAAGAAAGAAAATAGTGGCAGGCACACACTAAAAAAGGCTATGATTGTTTGTATCGAACGAGTCGAGGATGTTTATATACTGCATTGAGACTTAGTGGAAGGGGTAGATAGTCTCCACACGAAGAAATCGTAGCGCCATCTATAAACACTTCGTTGTCTCTCTTAAGTGTCGGAGGACCTTAGTAACTGTCGATATGCAATTTTAGAAGATATTTCACAGTTTTCTTAGTCTTATGAATGCATACTGTTATTGTCAACTGCTAGTCGTTCTCTCTCTCTCTCTCTCTCTCTCTCTCTCTTTCTCTGCATTGAAATTCAGTTTTGTTTGTTTTTTACCTCAAAAAGAGCGTTTGAGACAAACATAAAGAAGCGTTTATAGCATATAGTAATTAGTTTGGCTGTGAATTTTAATATTACTATCCATCTCTAGAGAGGAGACTTATTTAAAAAATGCATTTAAAATAATATTAATCTTTTGCTCACTGATTGTTCTTTATATTAACGCTTATCATGTTCTTATGTTTCCTTAGGTTTGTGAAATGGCAGAAAGACGTCATCAATCAACCAAAAAATCCAGTGCGTTACCACCTATTGGCCAGCGAGAGAAGCCAGCAGGCGGACAAACAAATGATCAGTATCTCAACAACGCATCCTTCCTTCGGCCAACGTTTTCCTCTCTCCAGAAACAAACACGAACAACACTTCCTCCAGTCTCTAGCTTAAAGAAACCTTCCATTTTGCGTCACGGACCAATTCCACCAGTCTTTGATGCACCTGCATCTGCCACACTGCCGCCTTTGGATACCAGGAAATCTGAGAAATCCGAAAGGAGCTCATTCCATTCACCCTCCACTTCTCTGCCCCCAATTCCACCTTGTTCAAGTAGAGTAACCATAGGTTGTGTAGAAGTGACATGGACTCCAGATAAACAATCGACAAATTCTTCAAACTGCCCAAGCGTTAGTTCTGGTCAGTCAGACATTTCATCTCAGGGATGTTGCAACACAATGCCACCATCGAATCCCCCAAGTCGCGGCTCGCAGCCTCAACCTCCCGGACAAAATGTGTTAGAACAACGATTACAACATGCCAAACATCAACTTCCACCTTTATTGCGCAAACTGACTGAAACTTCTGACAACTCAGAGGTAATATTTGCAGCAGGACAGCTTGTGTTTCGTGCACCAACAAAACCGCCATTACCTTCTGTACAAACACAAGAGAAAGAGCATAAACAAAGACATTTCCATCACTTTCGCACTTCATCGTCTTCTTCAAGTGAGCAGTCTGGCTCTCGTCTTAGCTTGTTCTCGGGTTCAACTGGACAACAAAGTAATGCGGATTCAGTTGAAGAACAGTTCTTTCCTTCACAACGACAGCATCAAGTTGAACAGCATCCTTCATTCCATTCATTACGTACTTCGCACAATAGACATTCTTTTTTACAAAACCCTGCAAATACATGTAGGCAGCAAAACAATCTGTCTCCTATTCAGGAGCAATTCTTTTGTTCTCCGCAGAGCCAACACAATGTGGAACAACATCCATTGACACAACCCCTCCGTACTTCTTCTTCCACCAGTGATCGAAACATTTCCTGTACCCAACATAGAGCACCTGTCTGTTCTACCGGAGAACATAATAAAAGAGCAACTATCGAACAGGGCTTGGGAGCACAAAAACAGAAGCTACAGCCTATGATAAATCCATTAAGTGAAAAATCGTTTCGTGGATATAAGGCTAATGAACCCATGGAGTTACCTCCACATGTATCGGAAGAACTTATAGACAGAATGCTTTGTGGTAGTGATTCGGAACAGAAGTCATTAGTAGAGAAACCAGCGTTGAGAAAACACCCACCAGCAACCAATTTTCAAAGTGTTGCAGTGAAAGATTCCATAGAACCAAAGGATGATCTTCAACCAGTGGAAGAACCACCGTGTATTCGCGTGCGAAAAATTAATCAGCAAGAATCTGCTCCTTGCTTATTCCCTTCAACTCCTGTGCCATCATCTACAGTGAATAGACCAATAAATGCAAAATTTCCGAACGATCCCATTTACGCCAAAGATTACGAGAACCTAATGTTGGGTTATTTTATGAACTCAGAATCAGAAGTTCCAGAAGGTAAGTAGAATTATAATTTTTAGTTACTTTGCACATCTTTGTAGAATTTTCTTTCTTCTATATCCCGACATTTTCGATTTTTATTGCCAGAAACGAGGACAGTCGCGTTAGAATTTTGCAGATTAAATAACTTACGACTACATTTTCTCCTGAATATACATGGTTTGTTCAATAAGTTTGGCATCCTAGGTTATAAAATTTTTAATATGTGAGGGAAGTTTATAATTTTACATGCAAATGAAAGGTTGGAATGTCTTCTTTTAAATATTTGTAGCAACATCATTCTCCCATAGAGGCCCCATGTGATCCACTTCCGCCATAGGTGTACTAGTTTCTGCATTCCGTCAGAGAACAATGAGATAAACTGTTGACGACATGTATGCCGTATATGTGGAAGCCTGCATGGACGTAAGCACGGTAAGGAGATGAGTAAAGACTGTACGCAGGAACAACTCAGCTACTTACAACTTGCAGAACAAGCAACACATTGGACGGAATGTCACTACATCCATTCGATATTCTTGATAAACTGATTTGTTCAATCGCTGCATTAAATAGAGGAAGATCTCAGATATTCTCGGCACATCTCTTTGAAAAATGAATCACATCATCAACGACGAACTTGTTTTCAAAAGATGTGTTCCAATTGGGTCATTCGTCAGCTGATAAACGAAATTAAACAAACCAGCATGCAAATGTGTCAGCAAAATTTGGAGCAATACGAAACGGAAGGGGATTTCTTTCTGCGTTGCATCGTCACCGGCCCCAGCACCTTCTGACTTCTGGCTTTTTCTAAGCTTAAGGAACATCTGAGGGGTACCTCATCCAATGATGAGGTTGTCGGGGAAATGCATTGTTGGTGTCGTCAATAGTTGTCCTCATTTTTCTCTCAACGAATGGAGAAACTAGTGTTCGGATGACAGAAATGTATCCACGTGTGTTGGGACTATATCGAAAAGTGATGTAACTATTTAAAAGAGGACATTACAACCTTTTATTCAAATGGAAAATCTTAAAATTCCCCTCACTTAATAAAAAAGTTATCACCTAGGAGATTAAACTTATTAACAACCCTAGTAGCATTGCCTGTCAATATATAGTATGGACTGTACGAACTGCGCCATTTTCTTAGGATATAGGGACATCCGGTCCAACGATTCTCCTCTGTATTTTTTCGAGCAGGGTGAAAGGTGCTCACCGACCATATAACTTCGCAATATGGCAGTGCTTCATTATCTCTGCTTTTTCTAAGACTTTGAAATCTATCCTTTATGTTTCAACCATAGAGCATCTCAGTTTTCATTCACTTTAGATACCTTCAGAGCTCTGTGACTGGAATTACGTACTTCAGTTGTCTTTCCTCACCACCTTATAAGGCAAGTGAGCCAAATAACACTACCTTAAGAGCATATCTGATGTAGCTAGTAAACCATGGTAGTTAGAATTCCAAAACTGTTTGAGTGAAAACGTGTTAAGTAAGTGTTCTAGATACCAGCGGAGTTATATAAATTTGAGGTAATTTGAGTTTCGGAAAGAGAAAAAAGTCGTCCGGAGCCAGATCAGGGGAATACGGTGGTTGTTCGATAAGATTTGTTGAGTTTTTGGCCAGAAATTCGTTCACAATGATAGCTTTGTGAGATGGTGGGTTATCGTGGTGCAAAATCCATGAGTTTTCTTTCCACAAATCTGGTCTTTTTCGACGAATTTGCTCTCTCAAACGCCGCATAACGCTCAGATAATATTCTTTATATACTGTCTCACCTTCTGGTAAGAATTCCGAGTGCACAACACCGCGATAATCGAAAAAAACTGTCAACATCACCTTCACTTTTGATCGACTTTGACGTCCTTTTTTCGGTTTCGGCTCAGTTGGAAGGCGCCATTCCGAAGCTTGTTGACTGGTTTGCATGTCAAACTCGTAAACCCATGTCTCATCACCAGTTACAATGCGTTTTATGAATGTGGGTTCAGAATTGACTCGTTCTAGCATGTCTTCAGCGACCTTTACACGATTGAGTTTTTGCAGAAAAATCAGGTCTTTCGGCACTAGTCGAGCGGCAACGCGTTTCATGCCCAAACAATCGTTTAAAATGGTACGAATTGATTCGTGAGACACAGAAATTTCAGCGGCTCTCTCTCTCTCAGACTTAAACGACGATTTTCAGTCACCATTTCCTTTACTTTAGCGATTTTAAGTTAAGTTGAAGACGTTGATGGTCGACCTGAGCGAGGCAAATCTTCCACCACATGTCGACCGCTTTTGAATGCACTGTACCACTCATACACACGTGTTTTTGATAAAGTCTGTTCACCGTAATCCTTATGTAACATTTTCAGCGCTTCGGCACACGAAATTCCATTTGCAATGCAAAATTTAAGACAGATTCTTTGTTCGATATTTTTATCCATTGTAATCATCGCACACACACACTTGAGATGAACTGACAAATGGAGCACTGTAAACAAACTAAATGACAGATGGCGCTCAAACTCCGCGTGAGCATAGAGGGCAGTTGTGCTAACGTAGCGACAAGAAGAATTTCAACATTTCCTTTAAGTGGGCTTTGTAAATGTATAATTCCTGGTACTTTCTTGACAGAATGTATATCCAATATATTTCGTATATTGTGGATATTCTGTCTCACTAACCCAAACTCAGCAAGTCTATAACAATATCATATCATATACATTATGGTCATAAGATTCAGACATCGAATTATTAATTAAACTTCTCAGTAATCGCATTGAGGTTTAAATAATAACAATAAAACAAAAACATAATCCATATGTAAAAAAGCAGCATGAAAACATTAATTCATTAATGTTCTATCATTTAAAATTCCCGCAAGTAGAGTCTGTGGATCACAACTTCTTCTTCCTGAGTACTCTCGACACGCCATTTTGATGGTCGAGAAGAGCTAGACACCCACAAAATTACATTGTCTCTTATGGAACATTGTGGTTCAAGAACTGTTGAATTTATAACAGAAAAGTTTACTTCTCAGTGATATATTTGGTATCGGACGAAAGCTAAAAGTTCATAGTATCACATACAGCGCGAGTTAAACAATTTTATATCCATATATGCTTTAGCGTCAACTATAAAACTGGAACACTGCAAGCACACTTAAATTTCCCTAATATCCCTCAGCAGCTTAGAAAATTCCCAACTGTTATCCGGGCTGTGTAATTTCCAAATGTTTGAAAGTTATCGTAAACCCAAACCAGATAGGCTAGTGAAGACGCCTGCACTAGCATCAGCCACTGCCTTTAGCAAGAAAAACAATGAAAATTAAGTGATTTACAATTGCATTGTGTACTACAGAAACAAGGAATGCATACCTTCGCGTCTTAAACAAGGACGTTTGTGCCCTTGAGCAGCACAACTTAAGTTCCACATTAAGCCATGCTTCATGAACTTTCTGGCCATTGGGAGGCACTTTAGTAGCTTTATGCAACATAAAACGTACCGTTTTGAGGTGTTTCCACTGTTCTGTTACACAAGTAGCTAAACTACAATATTATTTTAACACAGCATACAGGGGTACCTTTTGATTTGGCTTCCTAAATACACGCAACTTATCTTCATAATTACCTAATTTGATCATAAGCTCACACAATGTTCAAATAAAGGTATAGGCTACTCAATATGTGTCTCACATCCATTTCACTTCAAAAACGAAACCTTAAGAGCATTCAGAACATCTGGTTGTTTACATACTTTGTAATCCTTGTCACTTCTTGGACGAGGGAAAAAAAGGGATTTTTTTTCGTCAAGTAAAATCATATTAAAAAATCTTTACATATAATATGATGAAACCCAGAATTGATTTAGTTTCATTTAATCGTAACAAACCCAAGGGTGAAGGAAATTATAAACAACTGATTGTTACAGATTAAACGAACAATGAACTCAGTATCAACACTATGAATCCGCCATGTTGTCTGTCCCGCAATGTGAGAAATGGTCGAGAGTACTCAGGAAGAAGAAGTCGTGATCCACAGACTCTACCCGCAAGCATTTAATCACGACATCTAACGGTACTTGTTTATTAGAGTTTTCACTTCCAAACCGGTTCCAGAGATGCCATCTATTGCATAAAACTCGAACTCAGTGAAGCTTTCCATATCTTCAATTCCATATAATACATACTCATTACATTATGCAAGTTCAATTTTCCAGTTTCATTGTGGATATTCCATCCACCACTGTTGATGCTTGTAACTTGATCCATCATTGTAATTGTATGCAATTACGAAGTGCACATGCGTACTTCTGCACTTGCTGATGGTAATTACAACTTGATATATTTATTTTAAAACTTAATGTGCGTAAGGGAGGATATTCCTGATCTTCAACATTTACAAAG
The DNA here is from genome assembly GCA_022664845.1 of Lepisma saccharinum. Lineage (NCBI taxonomy): Eukaryota > Metazoa > Arthropoda > Insecta > Zygentoma > Lepismatidae > Lepisma > Lepisma saccharinum. The sequence goes on along the minus strand of JAGDQP010001782.1, from coordinate 104,253 downwards.
TTCTGAATATTGAATAGTTTCCATAATAATGCCATCTTTCAGTGCTTATATAATAGAAAACCCATTTCACAAAATTGCGAAACAATATGGCGAATGCGAGATACAGTATATTCATTGGAAGTGTTCCACTGTAATCCGTGCAAATTCTGAGTTCAACATTAAATTCTGATATCCAGCCGCTAAATCAGAACTTTCACAAGGTTATTTTTCCATGCAATGAAACAGTAGGGTTGCATCGCATGCAACTAGGCAAAATTCCCTAATAATATATTCATTACTGGAAATCTTGAATCCTTGAAAATGAAGAATGTACTGCCTCGCGCATAGTAAACGAGAATTAACAGAATTTGGCTGTTCAAGAATCAATGGTATGAGTTGTGCAATACACTCAGTGTCTTTCATGAACTGACGACAAACGTTATACGAAATGGTTTTCAAAATATGAGGATGATCCTGCTCTACAAAACGTTCATAATAGTCTTGGAAAAGTTCTGGATCTTTCATATGAATTTCAACATGCTGTGTAATCACAGTACCCGTATTCCAAACATAAAAACAGTTATGCACTTGACCTAAATTACACCCTGAACATTGAATAGGATTGTCTTGCAATAGCTACTTACTGCATTCAATATACACTTGTACATAATATAATCACCACTGCAGCTCGTACACTGAGCCATGTTCACTAAATAAAACGATAAACACACAGCTCCACTAAATAAGGGTGAATACATACTTCCAGTTCCACTAAATAACATGTCCACTATATGGTTTGGGTAAGTAAAATGTCCAGTACACAGCTCCAATACACAAACACTGTCTCTTAGCGCCGAAAGGATGCATCACGATTCTTTTCACAGAACAGATCTTGCAATTCACCCATTCGTGTTTTCAGCATGCGTTGAATACCCCCATTAAACTTTTGTTTCAGTTCGTTTGCTTCGGGTTGTTTTTCGAGGTAGATTTTAAACAACGTTTCCACAGTCTCTGGGTTCACAACCCTAATTTCGTGCGCTCTGCAAACACATTATATACTTCTTCGAGTGAGGTATCAGCAAATACATATCCACCTCCAAAACCCATACAAGGATATTCGCGCTGGCTAGGTCGGTTTGTATAACAGCCTACACACAAAAGGCATAGGTGAGTTTCCCAATGCTCAATCGACGACCAAATGCACGCTTCATCCACCCAGCACGGTGTACACTTACACGGTTCTTCTTTGTCTGCGTGTCCAGCAACAGCGTTTGTGGTGTTTACCTCTGTCATGGCTCCTCAGCAACTAACTTATCCCGTCTCCCCCGTCCAGCATTTAGAATGCGAGCCAATAAAACACATTAAGCACGATTCAATCCAATGCATAAACGCAGTTAGTCTCTGCGCACCTCAAGGTTAAATTGCCACGCTAGGGTAATGGTGGGAGACATTACGTATCCCACACACTACATCGACTCATTAGGGATGATGGGACCATACCCAGGGCGGCGGTAATACCTCAAAGGATCCAGTTAAACCAAAACAAGACGAGATGCATGTAATTTACATATCCCAAAACTTTACGTCTAAAAACTCAAATTAATGACCCACAGGTGTGAAATTTATGACCTGTCGGCATCCTTTGCGCCGTCAATGTTACAAACTTCTACTTTGGTGTCATGAGCAATGCGTAGGTAGTGAAGAATACAAAAGGTTTGTGAGTGATTTATGTTTAGAACATTAGAGTAATGTGTATAATTTTACGTTCATTTTGACAGTTATAGAACAGTGAGCCGAATTGCTTTTATTTTGCTCATTCTTTAACTACTTTTTGCTGATGGTTTTCCAAAGAATCCGTTCCATGTTTCATTTGTAATTTGTAGCAAACTTTTATTCAGCGGTTTTCATGTTTCGTTTGCAGCTAATTTGTAGCACATTGCATTTTGCAACTTTTTCAATGTGACCTAATTGTCAGATGTCAGACTGTTGTTCAATTTCATGTTTTTAACCTCTTCTACAATCTTCACCTAGAGAAAAGACCATAGGTACTTGAATGCATTTAATATGTAGGCCATTTTATAGATTATTCTTTGTACAGCTACTGTTGCTAGTTACGTTTACATTATTAACAGTCTTGTGTTTCTTGTCGTGATACTTCATATAATTTGCATCACTTTTGAATACCAGAACATAAAGACATTGATACAAAATTAGCATCTACAATGTGTTTCATGCTTTTGGTGTTATTAATAGTTAAGATTGAAGTAGATGTAGGCCTAATTTGTTTCTTCTATTATATTGTCATGTATAGGCATGGGCGCCCATCTTGTGGTTTTCAGAGGGGGGCAAGAATAAAGTGACAGTTTTTCTATGATTTACTACAAGTTATCAACAAGATAACCACTACAATATTTACTAAATTAAGGGCGCAAAAGAACCATGTCATAAAGTACATTAAACCTACCTTAAAGTATATTGGAAGTTGATTGGAAATGCTTAAAAGAGTATAATAATGTTAATGACTTAGTTAGTAAGACATTATTTATGAAATAATTATCAAATGTGTCACCTGCAAAAGAAAAAAAAACTGTCCCAAAGTATCCGTGCTGGTTTACTAAAGACAATATTAGGAAGCTCAATGTTAAAACAATTTATCATATAAAGTTTATACATACAAAATTGAAAATTCAAAACCCTATTATCAGGAATCTGTTCGATTGCGTAGGGAAGTCAAGAAAGACAAAAAATAGCCTATAAGACCTTTATATCAAATTCTGAAAATAATATCAATGATGATCCAGGTTAACTGTGGAAATTTATTAAAAACAAAACAAAACATCTTTCCCCAAATATATTAAAATTTCAAGGTCAGATTTGTGTAACAATGAAGAAATAGCTAATACGTTTGCACGGTACTTCCATTCAGTATCTGTATCCTCTTCTCAACCGTTCAGTAATTTTGATAGCAAATCTGAATACTGCCTGTTGCTCAAATACATTTGAACGAAATAAAAAAGGCTGTCAAGAATCTAAAATCCAAAACGACAGTTAGATCTGATGGTATACCCTCGTATATAGTGAAAGGATGTATTGAAAAAATTAAATATTCCCTATTGATTGCGTTCAACTTGGCACTAAAAACATGTATTTTCCCTAACAAATGGAAATCTGCTTTAGTTTGTCCTATACCTAAAACAAACAAAAGACGAGAAATTACCAACCACAGGGCTATAGCAATCTTACCAATCTTTGCAAAATTCTCTGAACTGATTGTATATCAACGAATTATTAATCATTTGAACGCAGTTATCTCAACTAAACAACGTGACATTGTTTCACAAAAATCCACTGTAACGAACTTTACAATTGTTACAGATTTTATTGAAAACTCGTTGGACAAAGGAAAGCAAGTCGATGCGATTTATATTGACTTTGAAAAGGCATTTGACATACTTAATCACAATATATTACTAGGTAAATTAAATCACCATTACTTCTCTCTGCATTTGATTAGGTTCATGTGCTCTTATCTAATTAATCGCAGACGGTCTGTTCTATTTAAGGGACACAAATCTGACGAATATATAGCACTGTCATGAGTCCCGCAAGGCTCGAATCTTCGACCGTTGTTATTCCTCTTGTTCATTAATGACCTACCGCAATACTTAAGATAATGAAAAAGTGCTATTTGCGGATGACCTCAAATATATGCTAAAATTAATTCCATGAAAATGCCATAAAACTACAGCATAGTTTAGGCAACTTACTAACTGGTGCGTTATCAATCAACTTGCAATTAATACGAAATTTTATCATTCAGTACAAATAAAACGATTTATAGATTTAATTGTTACATTCATAAGTAGGCCCGAAGTAGATAAAAAAAATCTTGGTGTCACGTTTGATATGAAATTAACGTTTAACAGCCACATAAAAACTATTATAAATGAAGCTTTTAAAATTCTAGCATTTGTAATAAGAATGGGAAGAAAATTTAACATCGTTTCTACATTAAATAAAATGTACTATGCTTATGTTCATTAGAGTAAAGACGTAGCATTTCTGATCTGTTATTTCTAAATAATTCAAAAAGACAGACTGCACAAACTTGGTATCATTGTTACAGTTTCGTATCCCGTCATGAAAAACTCGCGTAGACAACACTGGTCTCTTCCACTGCAAAAGGCAAGAACAATATAATTATGAAATCACCAATCTGGAGAATATGTAAACTACCTACAAATAAATGTGTAGAACTTCCATCGAATTGGATATATGTGATATTCAAATGTATAAACATTTTATTTTTGTTTTCTATCTTGCATAGTATAATTTTCTCCGGCTACGGGGGGGGGGGGGGGGGGGGGGGGGGGGGGGGCGAGTGCTCCCTTGCCCCCCATATGGGCGCCCTTGTGTATAGGTTACTATTAAAAGTTACAATTAATTTGTATAATGAAATATTTCATTAACACTTCTTGTCCTTACTTTTGGCAATCAAATCTTGGGAAATTATGCTGTTACACAATGCACTCTTTCTTAAGTTCTCAAAATCGTTAAGTTTTCTTTAGAACATTATTTACATGTGTAAAATGTATTGTAAAACGTTCAAACCATAAGGCGTCTTGGCAAATATTCCAGAGTATGTTTTACGTTCATTTTGGCCTATTTCATCTCTGCCACGTACGAAAAATAAAATAGGTGCGATATTCGGTACTTCTCCCCTAATATGGAAGTTTTAGTGTTAGAACATTAGGAGAGATTTTGGGACATAGACGTTTCCATTAATGAGACCAAAGTTTGATATAGTGTGTTAGTATAAAAAATTTACTGGACCCTCAGCTAATTTGAGTGGAATGTTTTTTCTTCTTTTGATTAGGTCCAGAATACCATGCAAGTGTTATTTAGCAGGAAATTGCTAATTCAACTAGTTATCGCGCATTAATATGGCTTTTCCTGCATATGAAATTCAGGCACCTTATTAACTAAATTTGTAGTTTTAAGTATATTTTGTGCCCTTATAATCATAATCATGTTCAATGTCACCTCTTACTATATCCTCGAAACGCTAATCATGTTGAGTTAAGTTTTAGCAAGAAAACATCAGCCATTCCACCGAATATGTTTGGGTCGATAAGCTAATCCGATTCCTTTAAACCTTTTCAAAATTCTTCATCCTTCTCCTTTAGATCGAATCTTACTTAAAATTCATGAATCATATTATATCAGCTGTTCTTACCACGTAGCTTGGTAGTTATTCTATTAGGTTAGGTTAGGTCGCTTTTATTATGCAACTTGATTCTTTAAACCTAACCGAAGAATATTATAAATTTCTATCAAGTTCGGCTTCTGTGTAAATGTCTTACTCAAAAGATAATTTATCAAATTTCCATTATGATGATTTTAAGAAAAACTTCATTCATGGTTCGATTATGTTAGTTAATATCACTATTCATTGTAGATTTGATTGGTTTAGCTTATGCTAATAATATCATGATTGCTTACAAGGAAAATAACAATGAGCTCATATCGAAACTTACCGTAAAATTTCACGCAGAGGAAGGAAGTCTCACAGAAAGACCATATACAAAAAATCCGCTGCTCTTCTGAACTGGAAATACCCGATATGGCATGTTGAAATGTCGCTCACCACTGTCGGCAAGAGCACAATAATAAGTGCATTACTACCCCTTGTAAACTGCGTGTTAATGAGAAAAAGTGAATAAAAACAACGTGGGTACATACTAGACCTAGGGGGAAGTCGTATGGTAGGGTGGACCTTGGCGGCGACCATCTTGAATTCAGGTCAAGTTTTTAAAATAAGAATAGGGTAATGTGATACATCCTGGGGGAGTTGCTGGACTCCCACCAGGCGCCTCCCCAGGTGACGGATAGTGGAACGCCTACCAGATACGGTAGGTACCGGAAGTCGGAGCGGACCAAAACCAGCATTGCTGCCTTGCAGTTTGTAGAGGGATCTACAAAGACTAGGGGAAGAGGACCCCAACAGAAAACTCCTGGTCCTCCAGGTTGGGGGTTGAGCGTAGGGCCAACTACCCTACCTCGCAAAAATAACATCAGTTCAGAAAACAAAAACACAGCCTCGGAAAGGTGGATCGAAGGATAACGGACAAGGAAATACGGAAAAGGACCATGACTGGAAAATAGCAACGTGGAACATTAGAACAATGAGACTACCCGGAAAGATGGAGGAAATTGCAGAAGCAGTACAAGGACTCAAAATAGATATAGCAGCATTGCAAGAAACAAGATGCAAAGGACAAGAAAGAATAGATAGGAAGTCATATACATGTTACTATGGAGGGAACGAAGATAAAACGGGGAACTATGGAACAGGATTCATTGTGTCGAACAGAATTAGGAACAATGTAATAGCATTCGAACTTGTAAACGAGAGGATAAGCAAATTAATCACAGCCCATGCGCCGACAGAAGAGAAAAAAGAAAGAGAAAAAGAAAAAGAAGGATTTTACGAAACACTGGAGAAGGAATACTAGAGAATATCAAAATTTGACACGAAGATAATACTAGGAGATATGAATGCTCAAATCGGAAGAGAGGAATTTCATGACCAAGTGGCAGGTAAACACACACTACACGAAGAGACCAACGAGAACGGGACAATGCTGAATCAATTTGCAATGAGAAATAGAATGATAATTAAAAGCACCTGCTTTCCGCACAAAAGAATCCACCTAGGAACCTGGAAATCATCTGGCCATACGACAGTAAACCAAATAGACCATGTTCTGATTGACAAAAGACACTCATCAACCATCACTGACGTACGAAGCCATAGAGGACCTAACTGCGACACAGATCACTATTTAGTTAAAGCAAATCTTAGACAAAGAATAACAAAATAACTTGTAAAAGGAACGAGAGGAGTAAAGTGGGAAAATGAGAACTTTAAAATAACAAATACCAAAGAAAAGTACAGGCAAGTTATAAGTGATAAACTATGAAAAACAGAAGACTTAGGAAACAACGAAACAATCGACAACAACTGGAACAGATTAGAAAAAGTTCTCATAGAAGCAACTGAGGAAGTAATTGGAAAGGAAACCAGAAAAAAAAGGAATGAGTGGTTTGATGAAGACTGCCAAACTATAATCCAACAGAAGAATGAAGTCTGGATTAAAATGGTTCAAAAAGAGACTAGAAGTAACAGTGAAAGATATAAAGAGTTAAGGAGAGCAGCAAACAGAACATGTAGGCAAAAGAAAAAAAGTCTTAAAACGGTCTATAGAAAAGGTAGAACAGCTAAGCGGAACAAATGAAACAAGAAAGTTCTATACAGCATGGAAGAAAATGAGTAAAGGATACACACCGAGAGAAATAGGATGTAAGGACAGCAATGGCAACACGATTAGCAACATAGAAGAAATACTGAGAAGATGGAAAGAATACTTCCATGAATAACTCTATGACGAGAATGAAGGTGAAGAAATAGATATTAGAATAGAATACAAAGACGAGGACGAATGAGAAACGGAGCCAACAAGAGAAGAATTCCATACAGCATTGCAGAAGATGAAGAACAACAAAGCTCCAGGCGAAGATAACATAACGACAGAAATGCTTAAAAACACTGGAGAAGAAATGAAGGAAGAACTATATAAAATGATAATAAAAATATGGAAAGAAGAAAGAATGCCGGAAAGCTGGAAGACAGGAATATTGTGCCCAATACATAAGAAGGGAGATAGAACGGAATGCGCAAATTACAGAGGAATCACACTTTTAAGTATAATGTATAAAATATTCTCAGGAATTAGACATGAAAGAATGCAAAAAATAATAGAGAAGGAAAGCGGAGAATATCAGGGTGGATTTAGAGCAGAGAGAAGTACTACAGACCATCCATTTACACTTTGGAAAATAATTGAAAAACATTTTGAACATGATGTTGACCTACATCTGTTATTTGTTGATTTTAGAAGCCCATTTGATAGTATTAATAGAAAGATACTAATTGAGACAATGGTAGAAATGAAAATACCAGCTAAATTGATCAGCCTGACAGTCATGACACTAAGTCAGACAAGATCGCTAGTCAAAATAGGTAACCGAAAAACTGAAGAGTTTACCTACAATAAACGTGTGAGACAAGGGGACGGATTGTCTACAACTTCATTTAACATAGCACTACACGGCGTCATAAAAAAGATCGATAAGAGAGGCACAATATTCCACAAGTTAAGCCAAATACTTGCATACGCGGATGATGTTATAATAATATCCAAGACTACCAAGGAACTACATGAAGTATTTATAAGAATGGAGGATAAAGCAAACAAGTATGGACTAACAACAAACATAACTAAAACAAAATATATTATAATAACGACCAAAGAGAAACAGCACAGTAATATCGTAATAAAGGGGAAAGAATCCGAAGAAGTAAAAACGTTTAAATATCTGGGCATGCTGATAAACAGTCAGAATAAAATGAGAGATACAATTAACGAACGAATTCAGGCATATTATGCTAATTTACAACTGCTAAAAAACAGGCTAATTAACAGAACAACGAAACTCAAGTTTTTCTCAACGAAACTCAACACACTTATTAAGTTTATTGTGACATATGGAGCGGAAACATGGGTAATGAAGAAGGACGACGAAGAAACACTAAGGAAATTCGAAAGGAAGATAATGAGGAAAATTTATGGACCGGTGAAAAGGGATGATCAATGGATGATCAGAACAAACGAAGAGATAAACAACATATTTAAATACGAAGATATAGTAAGATTTGTGAAGGCGCAGAGACTGAGATGGTATGAACACCTATTAAGGATGAAGGAAAGCAGAATGCCAAAAAGGATAATGAACGATTCCATTAGAAGAAGAGGGCATCCTAAAATAAGATGGATTGATAATGTAGAGCAAGATCTGAAGTGTATGATGGTTAAAGGATGGAGAGAGAATGCCAAAGATAGGAAGAAGTGGAGGCTGATTGTTAAGGAGGCCAAAGCTCACCCCGAGCTGTAGTGCCAGTTGGTAAGGTAAGGTAAGTAATGTGATACATGATTTTGGACAAGAATTTAATCAGAAAAACAATGGTGACGTTAGTTTTAAGATACGCGCAGGTGGTGAAATGTTACAGGCATATTAATTGTTTATGTTTCCGTTGTGCACAAGTCCCTTACAATACAACGCCTTCTAAACTGTGTGTTAATGATAATAAGTCAATAACAACATGGTGGATATATATGAAGTCGAGATGAAAGTCCATGATAAGGAGGACGTGACGGCGGCCATCTTGAAATCCGCCATCTTGAATCAGACAAATTTTGTAACTAGAGAGCATAGCGTGCGACACCTCATTTTAATAGCAAATGTTCTCACCCAATCCAATGGTAAGCTTATTTTTGCTCTATCATTAACCGGTACGACGTTAGGCCTGTTTTTAATGTACACTAAACAACAGAGGTGAGAAACCAACTATAACGAACGCCTCAAGGGATTGTTCCATATGTTCTTCATTCCTGTTTATTGTTAGCAAATTTTGCGTTCCAAGTCACGCCCAACCTTCAGCAAAGTGCTAACTGGAATGTTAACACATGCGGTGTAAATTAGCATGTTACCCATTTAAAAGGGAGACGTATTGACATTTGGTACACAATCACAACAGCCCTAACTTCGTACTGGTTAACGATAGTGCAAAAATAGGCATATCATTGGATTGGTGAGAACATTTGCTATTAAAACGAGGTGTCGCACTCTATGCTCTCTAGTTACAAAATTTGTCTGATTCAAGATGGCGGATTTCAAGATGGCCGCCGTCAGGTTCCTTCTTACCATGGACTTTCCTCTCGACTTCATATATATCCACCATGTTGTTATTGACTTATTATCATTAGCACACAGTTTAGAAGTAGTTGTATTGTAAGGGACTTGTGCACAACGGAAACAAACAATTAATATGCCTGTAACATTTTACCACCTGCGCGTATCTTAATACTAACGTCACCATTGTTTTTCTGATTGCACAAACCTGGGAAATATCACATGTTGCTCCCTTTCCACTACTCTACAGATCGTGATTTTTCTATTCATAGTTTCCAAGGCCAATTTATAACTTTCTTTCGAAAACAAGCTCTAGAAGTAACTGAACGGTTCAGTGGTATAACGTCGAGTCGCAACTGAACGCAGTTTCAAGATTATTTAGTTTCCTTTCTACAGAAACTCACAGTCAGTGCTACAAAGCAGAAAGCAACATACGGTGAAAAGAAATATTGAAACTTAATAATAATTCACAGCACGTTCTTCGATAACTGACAGTGGTGTCTTATTCCACTGAGTCATCAATCATATTAGTTTCTTATTTATGCATCTTGAATATGATTGTAAAGTTTGTTAATCATCCTGCACGCAACAAGAAATTCCAGTGTTTATTCAGCAGCGTTTTAACACAGGACAGTTTTTCGAGGATGATCATAACTTTTGTGTGTTACTTGCACACAAGTAGTCCGGTGTTAGTGGATAACACAACACTGTGTTGCCTTTTAATACAGACGCGGTGTTGAGTTCGCGGTTTTAATCCAAGAGGTTGTGTTGTGTGTGTTGTTTATAATATCCAAATAGAAGGAATGGAAGATTCCTTGACAAGAATTAAATGTTTTCCGATTAGACAGCTTCGGAATGAAGCTGCTGCTCTTGATGTTCTATATATTTGATGAAACTGAATTATTAGTCTCCACTTCGAAACTTTGGAGTCAATTTTCCGTGTTAGAAACTTCTTTGTTAAAGATATTCAGTTATAGTGAATTATCTATGCTCTGCATTATAGGTCTATATATATATTCGGGACTTGTCTTTTTTCCTATTCAGCAGCGACTCGAAACCATTGTAGAGATTATTGAATTGTATCTGTATCGAAAGTAGCAAAGTGCCTGCAATTTGAACTTAATCTTAGAATGACTGTCCAGCTTTATACAAGTAAAACAGTTAAGTAGGCCTACTTTATGCATCTGACGAAGCGTAGATTCCAAGTCGTAATTTACAGCTCAGTAATTTGGCACTCTTTTCTGGCTGCACAATTATATATCTACTCTGTTAATCACTTATACATTACACTCTTATTGCAATACTTCATGTATTTATGCTAGTTATTTATTTATTGTCGTTGCAAAAACATTGTTGTATAAAATATAATAACGTATCACTAAAAGACAACAATTTACTTTCAAAGTAGCGGCTTTTAACATACGCCAAGATAAAATGTGTACATAACTCAACTAACACAGAAACACAGGCATATTTTGCTATGTGCTGTACATATATGTGTAAATGGAGCTTTACAGGGAAGAAGAACGAACCCTACCTATCATGCGTAAAATGTCCACCGTGCACACAAATCTTAGTTAAGGGAAAGCTTAGAACTGATGTGGTTCCTCCTCTTTCGATCTACGCACAGAAGAACTAAATGATGTAATTAATGAAAGAGAACGATGACAGACAGGAAGAAAAATTAATACCTAAAGTAGTCGATATCTTACTAACTACATGGGTCGGTTACAAAGGGCAAAAGGGGCTGCAGTCTCTCTGCTCTCCAGACTCAGGGAACTTTAGAAGAGCTGCAACTTCTGAATGAATTAGAAGTTTTTAAAAAAGGATGAAGATGAAGAACTGAACCCTGTTATGAACAAAAAACAAAATTAGAATAAAATGGGCGGCGGAGTCAGGTTTCGGCAGTTCTTAACTTCAGCACAGGAAATGAATTGTCATTAGAGTCGTACCAGAAGACAAGTGACTGCAGCCATCCTCAGTAGACTTCCCTCAACATTAATTTTCTTGCATGCTCAAAGAAACACAGTAAAAAAAGTAAGATTCGAATATTAAGCAACAAAACAAAAAGTAAACATGTCAAGAAGAGTTCGTATTTTTTTCTTTTAAGTCTTCATTCATGCTTTGGGAGAGCTGTTGCATTTTGAGTATTTTTTTTGTCTATCACTTAAAAAATAAATATTATTCACACTATAAATGAAACTGTTTAAGTAATAGCCAATTAAAGGCCTAAAGTGTTATTGGAAAGGAAAGATGCTCTGTGCTTCAGCATCTGTCTATCAGCAAATACATAAATATAATGCGTTATTATTCACAATAATTGAAACAAAATACATGATCTTGGTGTTTTGTTCACTTCGTAATTCATGAATGTCCTGTTTGAATGTCTATGAGTAATTATGAGGATAAAATGGATTTATGGGCTATACTTTGCGAGACGCACTCAATGAGTTACAAAAGCACTCTATTGCTCAAAGGGGTAAATTGGGTTCTCTAATCGTTTATGTAATAAATCTTAGGTCTATGCATCTCTTTTGAACTCAAAAGTCAACACTTTACACAGTTTAACAAGCACTTTCTAATATCGAATTTCAGTAAAGGTGAATGACGTTGACGAGCCCTTAGAAACTTTTAAATTTATTTTTCAAGTTTCTTATGAGAGAAATATTACAAAATAATGTTCAAAGGTTAATTAATATCTTGTTATAATACAGGGGCTCGTTAGAAGTATCGGGTGTGGTTCCGAAGGTAGAAGTATCGGATGTAAACTTGTTATAAAATTTACAGTAGAGATTAGATACGTTTGCGAGTGTCACCTAAAATTAGTTTCATATACGTATATGTTCTGTGACCAATTAAATGCGCTTCTAACCTAGCAAAATCTCTGAGAACACTAAGTCGATTCCTGCCTGGGTAAGCAATTAACACTTCCACAGGAAATCTGCAAATTTCTCCCAAAATATAGGGATGATTTAATATAATAAAAACACACAAACAGTTTAGACCCCATGGGGATTGCTCAGTTTCTTATAAAACAAACACAAAAAAGTTTCATAAAACTTCCACTCAGCCTCCAGAAACAACTCGTGACAGAAAAGTTCTCAATCGTCATATGTGTATTTAGTCCAGTCTCACCCAAGAGAAATAAAAAGTGGAGAAAAAATAACCGGCCTGAAAGGACCTGCCGCTTGGGTGAAATACTAAAACGTCTACGAAATAGATAGCAGGTTGATCACTTGTTATACTTAGCGAAAAATGACACAAACACAGTTTAAACAAATGGATTTTTAAACAATTAATGGTTAGGCATTAAAAAAAAAAAGAATATTGTTTCAAACAAAACATAATGAACAGTAATTACAAAGAACAAAATAAAAGCTCTTGTCAGTATAGGACACAGTTGACATAATTAAGCTGTTCTGTTCGTGAGCACTAGTACCAACCAAATCCTGGTCATTTCGGGAACTAAAGTACCAAAAAATAGCTCATAAAATAACATTATAGTGAACATTTACTAGAGAGAGAGAGAGAGAGACAGAGACAGAGAAGAAAGAGAGAGAAACTATAGAGGAAAAGATACATTTTCTTTCTTTCTCTCTTCTCTTTTTTCGCTCTTTTCCGTCTCTCTCTCTCTCTCTCTTTCTCTCTCAATTGCACACACTCAAATATTAAAAGTGCGAGGTTAAATAACATAGAACTGGATCCAAACCAAAAGCAATAAATAAAGAAATAAAAAAATAAAATAAGTAAGTAAAAAAAATCTATAAAAATAGTAAAAGCACACCTGGAAAGATTATCAGATAATCAAATATAATATAATACTCGGGAGACAAATGACCAGTATCATAACTGTGAAAGAAACCCACAAATACTATACTTGAACTCTATAGAAAAATATTTAAGCCACTTGGGAATGACTACCAAAGCAGTATGCAGGCGTACATTATTCTTCAAAACTTATGAATCAGACATAACCAGCACATAACTATTTGCTTCAGCAGACGAAATACGTTTTTAAACCTAAAACAACAGCCTACTTCCCAAAGGTCCTAATTTAAAATGTATGTAGAAAAAAAAATATTACAAAGTACATATGACGACGGAAATGATCTTAAACGACAAGCACGAAAGAAAGAAATCCTTTTCTGACATTTTCTACAAACAAACACACACACACACACTCTGTCTGTCTGTCTGTCTGTCTGTCTGTCTCTCTCTCTCTCTCTCTCTCTCTCTCTCTCTCTCTGTCTGTCTTCTCTGTGTCAATGAAAATCCACAGACAGTCAAAACATGCAATTGATTTGTAAAGAAACGAAAGAACCAAATAACAAAGATACAAAAGTACACTTTCCTCCATCAATACGTATCGACATAATAACCGGCTTGTGAGAGAGACACGCACAAACGCCACAATACGAAATTCAGAACATCGTGCCTAGAAGCACTTGAGCTGAAAAATAAAAAAGGCTAGTAGCTACAAGCTACTTGAGGTTGAGAATTTCGCATGAGACGCGAAGTCCGTTTTAGAACAGTTACACGCGTGTGTTTCCACTGAACATACTACACATATCAGCTCAAATATAAGAATCTCTTGCCCCGACACACATGTGAAAGAGATTGGTGATTGAATGCCGGAGATACGCGCTTAGCTCTATAATGATCTGACTATAATAAATAGGTTGAGCCAAGTCACACGTTGATGGTTTCACAATCGATACCAGTCTCGGTCTCTACTTGATATCATTTGTAGGATAGTACCAAAAATGGAGCCTCGCTCCTCTGATTGTCTCGATTTAAGGCTACTCTAAAACAAATATCTCCAACAAAGGATGGCAGCACTATCTCCGTATATGTTTAATGTATTTTTAACGTTGCACGAAATTTAAATGGTGCTTCTACAAATTCAAGTCTAGAGAGTTCAAACTTTCAGGGAAGAAAGTTCATAACCAATTCAAGAGTTCTATCCGTGTCATTTTTTATTTTCTTTCTTGTTCATTGTTGAAAGAGCTTCATTGTTATAACAACAATAACAATGTTGAACTCTCTAGACTTGAATTTGTAGAAGCAACATTGAAATTTCGCGCAACGATAAATATACATTAAACATATACGGAGATAGTGCTGCTATCTTATGTTGTAGATCTTTGATTTACATTAACCTTAAATAGAGAAATAGACAAATAGAACGCTACTTACGCCATTTACATACCACTGTATCTCTCTTCCCCCCCTCTCTCTCTTCCCCCCCCTCTCTCTCTCTGTGTATGTGTTTGCGTGCATGTTCATGTGTACGTGCATGCCTGTGTGTGTATGTGTGAGTGTGCGAAAGAGAGAGAGAATTTTATTTATTTTTATTTTTCTATTTTTGTTCTGAGGAGGTTATGAGACCTTTTGTTACTAGCCATCTGTATGTGCTCTTTTATCCACTTAATGATTTAAAGTACTCCCAGAACATTTCCCTTGAAACAAGGACTGCTCTAACAAAGGATCCAATCAACCAATATAGTACTGAATTTAAGCCTTCGTTCATAAACAGTCTGTGTAAGATAAAGGAATAAAAATTGTGAACCGTTGGCAAGAAGCCTCGATGGAGTAGTGGCTAAAGTAACGGCCAACAAGCACCGAAATAAAGCAGAAGATCCTGGGTTCGAATCCGCCTTGAGTCTACTGGAAAATTTAGGTGTGTAATGCAGATCTACGAAGGCACTGCTCAAAGTACAACCAAAATATTTATACCGGTAGTCAATAACGATCCGTCAACAGGTTTAATTCTCCACTTGCGTTTATTTAAAAATATGCTGTTTTGGTTGGAAATTCGGTGGGTGGAAGTTGGTGATTTGTCGGTTTGACGTAGGTCCGACCTGGTCGGCTGAACGTCGGCTTTTGTGAAACATCCGGTTATTGGGCCAACGTCGGCACGAATTTCACCGCCAAAGGCCAGACTCAGGCCACTGAAATTTTCCTCACGGGGCAGTGTTGCCAGCCCATGAAAAATTCTATCTCAGCAACTACTAATACGTGTGTGGGTATCGTTGGAAAGATCTTGAAAAAAGTATCTCCGTGCCGCTGGAATCGTCCTGATTGGTGCAGTGGTTCAGTGTTGCCAGACCATTGTCTAAAAAGATAAAAATCAATTGTTCAAATTTCTTGCATTCAGTTAAACCTAGCGGCGCCAAACTTGGCACAAACATTATTCGACAAAATCAGCAAGATGGCCGACGTTGCTAAGCAACACCCATATCAGTGTTGCCAGTTTATTTGCTATAAAAATATTTTAAATAGTTTTCATTATATTAGTCATAGCAGCACGAAAATTGACGTAAACATTATTTGACACAAAAGAAACATTCTGCGGGTTCCGCTGCCTACAAACCCCGTTTCCAGTGTTGCCAGCCAATGATAGTAATTTATATCATGACCCATTAGGTGTAGAGACATGTATGAGATGGCATTCGAAATGTCTTAGCTAGACTACCTCAGTCAAAGCGCAAGTGCATGGGGAAAAATAGGCTTCCGGGGGGAGGAAGCATTGAGCTTGCTCCCGAATACTGACATCAGAAGTTATTAATAGTGCAAAATAATTATTTCAATAAGGGGAAATAAAATAGCAAGCAGTGGTTTGTATGTGCAAAGATACGTTTCTTAAGGAGTGGGGAGCCAGGGGATGCTTGCCCCCGACTCTCTCTATGGCTTATGGAACTCGCAAGTTCATCGCCGTAGTAACAAAAGTTTGCCATTGGATTCTATCCTGGGCAATATCAAGCCAGTTGTCATCACGAACACCTACTTCTCGAAGATCTCTTCTAATATTGTCCTCCCAACGTCGTCTCGGTCTTCCCAACGGTCTCCTTCCATCCGGTCTTCCAATCTTCGTTTTTCCCTCATCCGAACTACATGGTCTCCCCACCTTAGTCGTCGCGATTTCATTATTTTTACAACATCTGGTGAATCGTACAGTCCGTGGAGTTCTTCATTATGCAGTCTCCTCCACTCTCCAATCATCTCGTCCCGTTTCGGCCCATATATCTTTCTCAAAACCTTATTTTCAAACTCAGATAATTTATATTCATCTGTTAGGGTCATACTTTCGCAACCATAAAGTATTACCAGCAGAATAACCGTTCCGTATATTTTCAATTTTCTTGATAATAATCGCGATGTTAGAAGTTTTTGGACTGAAAAGAAACTTGCGTTTCCCGATACTAAGCAAATTTTTATTTCTTCCGTGACCTCATTTTTGCTTGTTACATATGCTCCCAAGTATTTAAATTTGTTTACTTTCTCTATGACCTCATCCCTAATTCTTATGATTTTATTTCCTTCATTCCCTGTGTCTAGGCTTGTTATCATGTATTTTGTTTTACCTATGTTTACCTGTAGACCTATCTCATCTAACGCTGCTACTAAGACATCGATGTTGCTTTGTAGTGCATCTATATCGTCCCCTGTTAAATCTGCATCACCCGCGTATACGAACAGTTGATTCAAACCATTCAATGATAGTTCCTTTTTGTCTCCTTTAATTTTAAAAATCGGATATTCTAACGCAAAGTTAAACAGTAGTGGTGACAAGGCATCGCCTTGTTTCAATCCGTGGCGAATCTCGAAATTATCTGATATATTACTATCTATCCGTTCTCTGCTTGTGGGGTCTCTGAGACACATCTTCACTAGTTGAACCATTTTTTTCGGAATTCCAAATCATATCAGGATACTGTATAACTTTTCCCTCTTGATAGAATCATATGCTTTCTTAAAATCAATGAATAACAGATGAACCGTCCCATTGTATTCCCATTTCTTCTCCAAAATTTGTCTCAAGGTGAAAATCTGCTCCAATGTGGATCTATTTCTTGTAAATCCACATTGGTGATCTCCAATTATTTCATCTACGTATACACTTAGGCGCGTTAACAGAATATTACCTAATATCTTGAAACAGGTTGGATGTAATGAGATTCCGCGGTAATTATTACAGTCCGATTTATAGTTTTTTTTTTTTTTTTTTGGTAAATCGGAACTATTATTGAAATTTTCCATTCCTTTGGAAGCTCCTCCTTTCTCCATATAGTACTGATAAATTTATGTAGTTCCTTGATTAGTGCCGTTCCTCCTGTTTTAATTAATTCGGCTGGAATATTGTCTATTCCTGGTGATTTGAAGTTTTTCAATTTCTTTACCGACATTTCGATCTCGATCTCGCTAGGTTCGGGAATCCACGGTTCTGCGGCATGGATTTCAAATTCCTCTGTTTATTCCCCGTTGTGTACATTAAGAAGTTTGTCGAAATAACTTTTCCACACATCGACAATTTTAGTCTCATCCGCCTGAAGATCTCCTTCCTTTCTAATCATTCCTAACCTCGGCTGACAATCTTTTCTTAACGAGTTTACCCCTTTGTATAGATCTCGTATTTTATTTGTCTTTCTGTTTTCCTCAATCTCCTGAATCTTCTGCGTCAGATATTCTTGCTTTTTGTTTCTGAACCCGAGTGTGGCGCTTCGTTTCGCGTTACTGTAGTGCTGGTATTTGCTTCGCTTTTATTACTTAGCCATCGTTGCTGGTTTGTTTTCGTATTTCGTGAATCTTAAAGCATTCTTCATCAAACCAAGGTTTGTTTTTCTGTTGTTTCTTGTCACCTACACGTTCCTTCGGTGCGCTCTTAATTGTTTCACGAATTGCCTCCCACATTTTACTTACATCAACTTCATTATTAATATCATCATTATTATTACTCGAGTCGGCAAGGATTTCGAACCTATTTGAAAGTTCGAGTTGGTAATCTGCTTTTATGCTCGGATTATTCAATCGTTTAACTTCGAATTTCATTTGTTTTGATCCCTTGCTTTCTCTGTTCGCGATGCATAACTTTTCCCTTACTTTTGTGATCACTAATTGATGGTCGGTGTCACCTTCCGTTCCTCTGTACGACCTAACATCCATTATGTTAGTATCTCTTCGTCTATCTACTAATACGTGATCGATCTGGTTGCGAGTTTTGCCGTCCGGAGATACTCATGTGTATTTGTGTTCAAAGTACGTGCTCTTTACCACTAAACTTTTCGAAATCGCTAAAGTTATCAGTCTTTCTCCATTGTTTTTGGTCTTTTCGTGAAGGCTGTATTTGCCTATAGTAGGTATATATTTTTCTTACCTCCCTACCTTTGCATTGAAATCACCTAACATAATTTTCGAATTATACTTCGGCATTTGGTCAAACGACTTTTCTAGCTCATCGTAGAATATATCTTTGTCGTTATCAGTAGATACCTCGGTTAGAGCATAGACGTTCAATAAAACCGTGTTGCCCCATCGAGTACGTATCGTAACGTACGATATTCTTTCGTTTACGAAGTCTATATTCTGAACCACCTGAAGAATACTGTTCTTAATGAGAAATCCTGTTACGAAATCGTGAGACTGTGTTCTCCCGTAGTAGAATGTGTACTTGCCCTGCGGATTGCTATCTTGACCCTCCCACCGACCTTCTTGTATAGCAAATATCTCTAGCTCGCCCTTCTCGGTCTCGCATACCACCACCTGAAGAGCGCCCGTTTGGTATAATGTTAGTACGTTCCACGTTCCTATTCTGAAGTCTTTCTTAATCCTGTTCTTGGAGCCCCCTGAAGCAGTTCCTGCCCGGAGATTTGAATGAGAGACTAGTTCTAATCCGGAATATTTTATCCCAGGAGAATCCATGAACCATCTGTTACAATTTCATGATATGTTTTAGCGGTGTAGAGTTGTCAGTTCTACGACCTCGCAGTAAAGGGAGATATTCAAGATGTCGTCCTTTGTCCACCTCTGAACCTTGCCAATGTCATTCATCTTCAACCTCAGAGTGGTAAAGGTGATGCTGCTTCCCTTCACCATGATATTTTTGTTCAGGGTTATCTTCCCCTAGCCTTTGTAGATCCCTCTACTAACTGCAAGGCAGCAGTACTGGTTTTGGTCCGCCCGGAATATTTCCGGTACCCACTATATCTGGTCGGCATTCCCCTATCCGCCACCTGGGTAAACCCGGTAGGAGACCAGTGCTGCTTCCCTTCACCATGATATTTTTGTTTGGGGTTATTTTCCCCTAGGCTTTGTAGATCCCTTTACTAACTGCAAGGCCCCCGATTACTTACATGAAATTACTCTAACAGTTAAAAATAAAAGTTTCTAGAAGGGGAAAGTGAAATATATTAGATAACCATTAATAGGCGTATTCCTCATGAGCCGAGTTTTCAGTGTAGCCAGCTCATGCCAAAAATATATCTCATGAACCTTATTTTATCAAGAGACCGGAGCTCTTGCGATAATTGATACAATCGCAGCTCTAACTTGTTTCGTCATACCTCAATTAGGAGTCTAGGACTCATATGTACAAATGAGCACTAATGAACCCATGTGGTTGGGTCGGGATGGGTTTATCTGTTAGTAATTTCTTACAAACTTGACGTTAAGTTGACCCCACCTAAAGTTTTTCTTTATATCTCGCTTAGAAATGGAGCACTAATGTTCGGGTCTTATGCACTAACGTGCACTAACGAAGCACTTACGACCCAGTATGATTAGGCCGAAATGGGTCTAGAATTGCCTTTTTCTTAGGGCTTATTTGATATCAACTTGACGCGGCCACGGTTTTCTCGTTATATCTCGCTTAGGAATGTGGCACTAACGTTCTGGTCTTATGCACTAACGACCCAGTATGGTTGGGTCGAGATGGGTCTAATATTTCTTAGTGGGTGGGGCCAACTTGACGTCAAAATGCATTAACCCACAGCTTTTTTGTTATATCTTTGTTAGAAATGGAGCACTAACTTTCAGGTCTTATGCACTAACGTGCACTAACGATGCACTAACGATCCAGTAAGTTTGGTTCTATAATTTGTTAGTGGGTGGGGCCAACTTGACGGACCTTTTTCAGTTACATCTACTGCCTGAGAGTTAGATCTATCTTTGTTCTTGTTTCTTCCTGTATTTTCTCCAATCATATATTTAGCTCCATCCTTCAAAATGCAATTTCTGCCTAAGCCTTTCCTAACCAGTTTTAATTCTGTTTTATTGTCTGCACCAGTTTGTACTCACATATTCTATTCAGCAGCATTACTTCTAAGTTTTTATTCTATTCTTCACTTGACCTGTGCGTTATGGATTCGAGCTTATAAAATTACGCAGATCTCTTAAAGCAAGTGACTATATTCTCACTCTGTACGCAGTTGTCATACAAAGGTTGTCATTCTTGTTAATCTGGAGTGTAGGCTAGTACAGTAGTAAACACGTCCTTCTTGTGGTTGACTTGGAACCAGTACGAGAAAAAAGAAACGTTGTGTGTTGGTAGAACTCGATGTGAATATCTTTGATAAAATTCAGTTTTATCGTTTCATTTGTAAATTGGGACAGGGTCAGAATAGATCACAAAGTAATAAAAACAGCTGTTTTGTTGTGTCCACACGAGGAGTTCATTTCTTCAGCGATGCCAGGAGTACCAGTCCAAACCTCCAGTGATTTATTGTTAGTGCCGAGAAGGCAGCTTGAAGGTGGGGGTTTGTCACTAAGCCAAAACAAGGTTGCCTCTTACACTCAGCAAAAAGTGAACTTGTCAAGATGTTGAAATGTAACATTTTCATCTGTTGCAGCGGCATTCTTATTTATCGTAACGTTTAATATGATCTCTGCTGTTCTGTAAATCCTGCACCAACTTATTTTTAGTTTTAGTCTCTTAAGGTGTCTCACTATAATATTTTAGTTTTCTTATAGATCTGGCTTTCAGTACGCTCTACAATTGTAGCTTTACGTTATTTCTTAATACTCTGCCAATACAATTCTTTTAAAATAATTTTCTTTAACTTGGTTTTCTATGTGTTCCTTTTCACAAGTTGAGTTGAGTTAATAGTTACTATGGTGCAGAAATAATATAAATTTAAGAAGAAACTCCGACATTTCAAGTAGTAAATGATTGTTCAAAGAACCTCACTTTACATCTCAAACGGTTACTTTTTGTCCCCTTTCACAGAAATGTTTTCTTGTACTATATCATCACCGTTTCTGTTACATTCTGCTGCATGATCAGGTGTGCATTTGGCATTATAATGTTCATGCCAAAAACGTCCAAATTGCAAAATCTCTAAAGCGTTAAATGTCAAAAGCAAAAATATCCAAACGACAAAATATCCGAAGGGTAAAATGTTCAAAGTTAAACCGTTGAAAAGAAAAATGTTAAAAGTGTGAAATATCCAAATTTAAAAATGTTCAATAAAAATCGAAAAAGTTTAAACTGAAAAAAGTCCATGTAATAACAAATATAATACATTTGTGACAGTATAATGAATAAATAAAAATAAATATGTGACATATATGTCAATAAATATATCGTCGGTGTTAAGGTAGAACCCTCAAAAATGAAAAATGCATATCACATTCATCTCATTAGGTATCAGATTACGTGTATATCAAATTTTGTAACCATCAGAATGTTATTACAGCAAAGAAACAACTTTTTATTACCTTTCCGGTATTTAATTTATTATTACACGTGTAAAATGTCCGTGGCTGGCACATAAGTAGAATGTTCGATTACAACTTATTTCTTTGTGTGAGCTGACCGCGCCGTGCACGGGGCGACACGTAATTAGGCGAGAACGCCTTTCACCAGTGAATGCCACAGACGCCCCACATGTTATTAGAAAAAGACGCCCCAGTCGCTGTCGTTTATAAACTTGCTATCTTGTATGTATTTAAACACTATTCCCGCAAAGTGCAAGTCGATCTAGATAAACATTTGACATTAATAGTTCCTATAGTATCATGGTGTAAGTAATAATGATGGCCAATAGGTAAGTCTGTAAGTAAGCTACAGATTTGGAGACTATTACGGGAATTACTTATTACATGTGGGGTTTAAGACAGATGCAGATGTTTAAATAATAGTATACTACGATTCATGTCACTGGCACAATAGCAATGTATTGAAATTGGGTGTTTATTATTATTGTCCCACACCAGTGCAGCAGCCATGATTTTGGTCAGTAGGGGGTACATACTTTAAAAAGCCCGTTTTAAATAAAATATACTGAATGAGTACTACCATCACATCAAAGAGACACAGTATTTTGTATGCAAGAAATGGCTCCATGAGACTTGTACAGTTTTTCAGAATGTCTGTCTTAATTGTGGCCGACGCTACTCTGTGAAACATTTAAAGAAACGAAGCACCCATCAATAGGACTGTGCACATGTGAAAGATGATGTAGGCATGTTTACCAATTTACCTTACTATTCTGTTTCCTTTCGGTACGTCTTTCACCACAGTAGTCAAAGACGCCCTTTAGCATTGTTTCTTTTTATTTTTTAATAAACTCCATTGATGTAATATCGGTACTCTCCAGCGACAACTGTAATCTTTAGTTTAAATGTAATTCTACACATTTCACTTATTAAATCTATTCTGTAACTTGATCTTCACTGCTCAAATCATGGCTGACAAAAAGTGGGGCATCTCTCCTCTAGTCACCATATTGTTTGTTCACTTTTCTCACGTGAATGCCATCTACTACTAACAACTAGCACAGTAGAAGTGTGTAGGATCCCACCAAAACACAAATTATCTCGATTCGAAAAAACAAACTTCGAACGTGCAAAAATTTTCGTCAAAACAAAACTTACCTGGCGTCGGAAGGTCGAACTGAGGAACAAAAAATTGTCTAAATAAGTTGGAAGAGACACAACCTACCACACCCCTTTTCGAAATGTAAACTTTGACGATATGCCGACAGCTGCTCGAAATATTCTGACTCAATAAAAAATTGTCTCGAGTCGAATGGTCAAGTAATAAGTTTGAAGGACAAACAAAGTCAAACTGGGACTGGGACACAAAAAAATAGTCTATACAAATATTTCGAAATCAACGTTACCTCACCCTCCTCCCGAACATTAATATGTAATCGAATACGTAAATATGAAGAAGAAGGCTTTCATTCGAATTGAACAAAGTTGAAAAATGAAGGTCAATGGAAATTTTGAAGTGACCCATGACCCCGAACGTCTCGAATGTAAATATCAGTTCGGTAGTTATAAACAGTTCAGTTGAAAGTTGTTGTACCCTATAACCCAGATAATTGGATCAAGGCAGCGTCCTTGGAGATTATTTCGAGACTAAAAATATGATATAAAAATTATTATAAAACAAACAGGATGAATCCGAATAATGGAAACAGCGCCTCCTCTCAAATTGAATGTTATCAAAATTTAGACAGGTTGATGTTATACTGACATTTGCTGGTATTCGAAGATATTTGAATCCAGTCAGAAGGTCTCCACCAGGAATACAGACCCATTAATCCGCGATTTGAACGTCAAAGTCACGAACCTGGAGTATGTTTCGAAACCTGAAAAAAAAATTGATATGAAGAAAGCGAAAACATAAACTGGATGAATCTGGAAAACATAAACAATGCCCCTCTTCATATTCGAACATTATGAAAAATTAGACACTTCGATGTCAGGCCGACACGTGGTCATATTCGAAGATATTTGAATCCTGTTAGATTATCCATTCGCAAGCTGGGCCCACTAACCCTCAAAGTTGAATGTCAAAGTCTGTTTTCAAATTGACAAAAAAAAGTCGAATATATAAATAAGTTAAGATATCACGTCTCTTGAAATATACGTTTGTTATCTTTAAAATATTGATCCTAAGAACGGAGAGTCTGTTTGAAACGTTAAAAAAATAATATTATGTAACATTAATGAAGTCTACATTGGCAATCTAAATGTCTCATAATATTAAACAGGAGAGAGAAAGAAAGAAAGAAAGAGAGAGATAGACAGAAAGAGAGAGACAGAGAGAGAGAGAGAGTATGAAAGAAAGAAATCGAATCGCTCTTTGTTTGGGAAATGCGAATGGAACTTCTATATATATATATATGTCATTTGAAAACTAGAGAGAAAAAAGATATATAGTTCACGTCAAAGGTCAAGGACAAGATATCCTCGCGCGACCTTATAATTGTTTTACTTACATGAGTTAGAAAAGTAATGTACGTTCATATATAGTTTTAATGCCTGAGTGAAATATTGTATACGATTTATATCCTCATCATCATCATATTCAGCCGTTTTCTATCCACTGCTACATGGAGACCCCCCCCCCTTTTTCTTTCCACATATCACGTTCTGCTGCTATCCTCATCCATGTAGCTCCTGAAAAACGCTTGATTTCATCTACTTATCTTGCATTTGGACGTCGTCTGAATCGTTTTCTTTCTCTAGGAATCTAATGTAGTACATTTGTTGTCCACCTTCCATCTGTCCGTTTAGCTATGTGGCCGGCCCATTTCCACTTCAGCTTCTTCGCAGTCTTGATTACATCCCCTACCTTTATTTGTGCGCGAATCCTTTAATTTTTTTTCTATCCCTCTTGGTTATATACACACGTAAATAAAATTATAAATTTCTGATGGAGAAATGTATTATGGCATACAAGATAAAGAAAAATGTAGAAATTTTGTGTTTCCGATGTGGTAATAATTCGTAGGTGAAGTATTTAGCGTTCATTTATTGGGTACTTTAAATCTAGAGACCCATTATATTTCCTTTAGATAGTGACAGTACATAGAAAAATTACATTTGCTTGATTATATAACGACAAATAGGATGAATTTACGAGAAGCGGCAACGTTCACTACTTGGGATTAAGAGGCCTAGGATTAGATTCAAGATACAAGTAACTTGATAAATACATTAATATAAGTGTAGGGATTGCTTTCCATTCATTGGATGCATCGCCTGGTCACGGGATTTGGTTTTATCATCTCTGGATAACTGATAGCATTTGATTGGGAACGAAGTGGTTCCGAGTTTCAATTCCACCACAGACACAAATGATGGGGAACCCACACTAAATTAACTTTCTAGCCAATAGATGGTAGCACCATCAGTCCATTGTAGTCATATATATAGGTGTGTGTGTGTGAGAGAGAGAGAGAGAGAGAGAGAGAGAGCTCCATAATATATATATATATATATATATAGCTCCTGCGTAGCCTAGGTAGCGCGCTCGACTTCAGTGCGAGCGGTCCCGGGTTCGATTCCCGGTGGGGGCTCAAAAATTTTGGTGTTGACCCAGCATCGTGAGGACAATTGTGGAGCTGCTGATCACAGTGAGAACTTCGGCTCTCCTCTCCCAACCCGTCTGGTCAGCGTGGGAGCAGTAGACTACTCCTCCCTTCGGGGAGAGGCCTCATCCATTAGTGGATTGAATATAGCTGTGATTTATATATATTCTGGGAAACCGGGATATGACCGGCAAACCGGGACTGTTACCCCAAAAAGCTTGTGCCACTAACTGGGAGGAGACCCTTTAATTCCTCATGCTAAGGCTTAAGGGAACCGACCGGGGTAGACGCCTAATGTCCAATACATACAGTAGTAATAGTACATATTTGAAATCACTTTGTGAGGAGTTGCACTACTTTCCCCGTACCTGGCTGATAGCAAGGAGTCCATTTTTCAGGGTTGTATGATATGCTGTGTCGCCGTGTTTGTTCATAATGTATGAAAGGCTACGAGCACCTTTTTTCATCCCCTTTGTGAAAGGCTACAAGCATATTTCGCATCCCCTATTAATAAAAGACTATGAACATATTTTCCAACCCTTTTTTATTATAGCACACTTTTTTGCAACCCTTATGCCGTCCAACATTATGAAAGGCTACGGCAACTTTTTCATTACCTATTTAAAATAGCAAAACCAACACATTTTATAAAAGGCTACGACCCCTATTTAACATAGCAGAGATTACATACAGAGGCTACGGTCCATCCCCTATTTATAAAAGACTACGGCACCTTTTTTTCATCCCCTATTTAACAAAGCAGATATTATAACAGAAATTTGAAGTTAGTTTCTATACCATACCCTATAACCTAGGCAAAGGTCAAATATATTTCGTAAACGGCTAGACATATTGAAATTCTGTTTTCATATTTGGTATGTGGGCATCAAGTACTATTTGTGAAAATATTGGTGATATTGAGGTCAAAGATCAAATATTTAACAGTGTATATCTCGTAAACGGCTAGACATATTGAAAATCTGTTTTCATATTCGGTATGTGGGCATTAAGTACTATTTGTGAAAATATTGGTCACCTCAAGGTCAAATGTCAAATATTTAACAGTGTATATCTCGTAAACGGCTAGACATTGAGATTCTGTGTTTACATTTGCTATTGGGGCATCGAGAGACCTAGGTATTTTTATTTTATAACCAACTTATGAAAAAAAATATTTCCTTTTATTAAACTAAAACATTTTATTATACATAAAATATTACAGCCACTTTTTCCAAAAAAACATAGCAAAGCTTACACAGGGCTTCTATCATAGTCTACTCTGTAACATAAATATGAAGTTTTTGTGTATACTGCTAACTGAACTCATTTGGCTATTCATCTCGCTATTAATCGCACACACACACATTTTTACGGCGAACTTAATCTAGCGCCAGGGACCAACACATACACATGGTTTACTGAGAACTTAATCTCGCGCCAGGGACCTGCACACAAGGTTTACGGAAAACTTAATCTCGCGCCAGGGACCAACACATACACATGGTTTACGGAGAACTTAATCTCGCGGCAGGAACCATTCTCATAAATGAATAAAGCATAATATCGCTAACATTAGTGTTGTCGATTGAGAATTTATTTGAGAAGTCCTATAGTGAATAGCCAGATGCACGATATGTTAAATAGAGAAAACAATAGTGTCCACAGAATTGAGATAAATCACTTTGAATCCGACTATTATTCCACGTATAAAATAAAGTTTCGTTTATAAAACCTTATATGATACGGTATATATGGTGGAAGGCCATAGCTATCAAAATATTCACCGTGCCCTGAATTAGAAATATAAACAGCAACCCAATGTTCACCGGGCTTGTTACTAGGATCAGTATTTATAATAATGGCTGCAGGAAATGTATGAATAAATGGAGGTAGTTGATCTGCAGCATATACATGTATAAAATAATTTTTAGGCAAATTCTGTTGTAATGCCTCATAAAGTTCAAGGGTATTTAACATTTTTAATTAATATATATTTCTGTCTGGAAATCAATTTCTAATTCTGAGGAGAATTCACCGTAAATAACAGCTGTTACAGGAGATGAAAGTTCTTGCTTAAAATGAACATCTAATCGTGCACTTCCCTGTCGCTGGGGACTGAAATGCAGCACTAGCACTAGAATCGGGAGTTAAATCAAACATCAGTAGAGTATAACCATTAGGATATTCGGCAAGTGAAATATCAATACCTTGATTAGAATAATAAATACCAGAACCTGTAAATATCGTAGAATATGCTTGTATATATAGCTTATTATCAAAATCTGGCTGTAGTGGTCTAGATGGAACAGGAGTTCCGTCAACATACAATGTAAAGAATGACATATTGAAATGCTTAAAATTAAATGGATTTGTCTGATAAGTACCGTTGAAAGCTGTATTAATAACAAACCCAATAATAATACGTTTAGTCACTATGACGGAAAACAAATCTGGAAGAGTGGTGTCCATAATGCCCTGCGGTAAAGTCTCTGTCTTCACCTGCACCTTTGTTATCGGGTATTTTACTCTAAATTTAGGATTTTGTAATACTTTATTTTGTGCTCTTTTCACCATGGGCGACACATCAACCTATTTCATAAACAGTGTTGCATCTTTAATTACAACTTTTCCCTCAGCTTCAGTCTCGCCCATTAGACAAAATACAGGTTTGGCTGAAATCATCTTAATACGCAACTATACACCACTCAATAGAAATTTCTCCTGATTGAAAATATCACCATGAATATACCCCAATAATTCAAAGGGCTGACTTAACGCTGTGAGATGTGAGCGTTGTTTTGAAACCCTGATTATTATTATCGACCACATTGTCCATATGACCGGCAGTATCTTTAAACCACATTGAGCTCTGAGGATGAGTTGTTTTTGCGTTGGCATTATAATTCAGTAGTTTTTAAATATAGCATCGAAATGGATATATATGCGAGAAATAGGAAATTAGTCGATTATTCAGATATATTTGTACCTCGCTGAACATTGCACTGAGAAAATCACTTACAGGACCTATTTTCTTATCAGCAGTTGTTAAATCAGAACCATCAAGTTTAGTAATTTTACCTCTAATATGTAGCAATGTATGTGGTAAATCAATATAATCATCGCCGTGGCCGGGGATTACAAACTCTATGGGTGCATTATCAGATATTGACGCCACAGGTTTATACGGCATTGTTTTATTACCAATAATACTCGTTTGAGCGGGTAGACCAGCAAATAGATTTAATTCTGATTCCGTATACTCACACTACATGTTTTTGGTTTCTGCTATTAATACCCACACTAGTTTATTTTTATAATACCTTATTACGAAAATGTAGTTTTACACACACTGCCATATTGGAAAGGAAGTGGATTACCGGTGCTGTCTCTTAAATCAATAATAATTTGATCAAACTGTTTACGTTGTACGGGGACATAATGAAGCTTTTCAAAGATATGCACATTACTATCACCATTCTCTTTAATATTTGTATTTATAATACGTAGCAGTGGAGCAACAGTATCGCTTACCAGCTGAGGTTCTACAAATATCACTATAAATATATATGTGTATGGGTAGCGATTTCTGTAAATCAGGCGGATAACCGCATGATGGACAAGTGCAATATTATCTTGTTGAATATGATCAAAACCAAGTATTTTGGCTAATTCGGGTGATACACGAACTTCAACTCCAATGTTATCTTTACTCTACTGGCCTCAATGCATTTTACCGAAGCTTTCTTTAACTTTTAATTGTAAATTCAACTTATCGCTTTCATAGTTAATTTGAGATAGAATATCGTCAACATAATAATGGCCGGGCATTATTTTAGTTACGTTCCAGCTTTCTTTATCCGAGCCCCTGTAATAAATATTATTAGTATATTTGGAAACATTCTGAAATGAACCTGTATAATGTACTTCAACAACAGCTGTTTCCCACACACCTCTCTCCAGCACGAGAGGATGATATGATTTTGTAGTATAACACGCCAGAGTATTTTGCGGAAAGTATTCCATAGAACTGTTACTGGGAAATGTGAGGTAAAAACTAGTACGCTGCTCCATAATTAATTAAATAAAAATATCTCTCTTCTTCTTCTTTTTCTTTAGACCACCACCTGTTTGCTTATTTTTACGTTTTCCTCCTCCCGCCAACACTTGATTTATTTTATTTTGTGCTTTATTCTTTAAATTGCTTTTTGCCTCTTGCCAACGGGTTTTTAAACCTCTTCAACGGGTCTATTACTATTTAGTATGTCTTCGGCTACATTATTACAACCACGTAATAATTCTTTACCAACAGATTTTGCACCTTGTTTCAATAATAGAAATACAGTACGAAATAAACCACCTAGAAAACTACCAATACCATATCCTTCTTGATACGGTGCACCTCTATATACATTATAAGCTCTACCTTCTTGATGCGAATAATATTGGAGATAAGAATCATTCGTTTTTCTGCTATATACACAAATATAGTACTAGTTTATAATAATGTATTATTATTACCATCCTTTTTCAGGCATAGAAAAAGGTATTATTTCCATTTTATAACCACATACATCTACGTTACCTCTTAACAGCGGGCAGTATGGACTCCAACGTTTTATGCTCTTTTAAGGGGATATTATAAGATTGCCAATTACCTAATTCTAAAGTATAAAATGCACACCTTACAATATTGGGTAATCTAATAAAATAAAAACCACATTCTGCAAGTTGACGTGGTGGAACTTGCCATTGCCCCGGTCTTTTAAATGTTGCTAGTCGATCGGAAAATGTGCCATCAATTACATCACCATTTAAATCCTCTAATACATAAACCAATTTCTTTCCCTTATATTATATTTGTTTTATTTTAAATATTTCCAGAGTCCAATTTTCTTTGCAGCCTATTGAAAAATCTGGTTTTACCTTAGTAATTCGCACAGTATCCCCTTCTTCATATTTTTTTGCTTTAACACTAGTACGTAACGGAGTAATTAGTCTATTCCACACTTGTTGAAACGTATCTTGGTTCACTAGAGCTGGTGATAATTTATGTGCCGCGTGCGGCCTAGAATTATACCCGTGAACTAATCGGGGGAGCACATCTATGTAGCGGTAAATCTTCCTCGCTGTAAAATATTTCCACATTCTTTGCTTCAGGCTGCGATTAAAACGTTCTATGAGACTTGCCTGAATATTAGGGTTTTCGGTTGTGAAAAAATGAATATGTTGCTTTTTTAAGTACGCCTGGAATGGTATGTTAATGAACTCTGTACTTTTATCTGTTTGTAGCCGCAGGTTATGCCTGGGGGTAGATGTAAATATTTTCTCGAATGCCTTTATAATATTTTCTCCAGTTTTTGTACACACAGGCATGGCCCATGCATAGCGACTAAATATATCAATCACTGTTAAAATATACCGGTACCCATCATTATATTTTTGTAGACTTTGCATATCGTTTAAATCAGCTTGCAATTGATCGTCAATATTAAACACAAGATAGGGATTCCGTTGAAACCGTTTACGTGCTGGTTTATGCAGTGTATATGTTGGTTGTTCTTTTAACCATTGTTCCTCCCTGTGTAAAGGTATTGATTTCTTTATAGCTTTAAATAATGCTTGAACTGTTGAAAACGAGGCAGAGTGTGAAGGGTTATAGTAAATATTAGCTAACTTCTTCATAGTTTATAGTTGCGCCAATTGACAGCTTTTTACGTTTACGTGATGGCTCCGGCTCTCCTTTCTCCTCCTCTGCTTTTCGGAGAGTAGCAACTGTCAGCTTTCGAATATACTCTATTCGTTGAGGGCTACCAAAATACTCTAAGGGTATATTGGATTTTGCTAATAGTACGGCAAATGGTTCCCAACCGGTGGGTGGAATATTTTTCTTACGACACCTATCAAAATTAGATACTAAATCTACTATATTAGCACCAGGAATTGTTTTACCATATATATTAACCTTACCATTTGCATCCCATGGAATGTCGGGATTATATTTTAATTTACGTAATAAAGGTCTTGCTTCACGCAGGCAAATTTCGGGGAGAGTAGACACTATCTCATCATCCTATTCTTCCTCCTCCTCCTCATCCGCACCACCCCGTTTCTTAGTAGTAATAATAGTAGTAGCAGCAGCAGTTGTTGTTGTTACTATTGGTTTTTGAACAATGTGTAAATATTTTCGCAATACCTCTCTATATTGTACCCATTTTTCTTCTACACTTATACTCTTATTATTTAAAATTTCTTTTATCTCGTTATCGAGATTAAATATAGTTTGATAAAAATGTAAGTTTTCTGGCGAAATTAAAATACGTTTTTTCGCATGCTGCATTATTTAAACTGACTAGATAGTAAACCTCCTAGAATGGGTGCAACCAATGCAGTGAGAAAACTACCTTTTTGTACAATTATACATTTTCTCTTTTGTTTAAGCGTTGGTCCTTTCTTTACCAAATACCTAAGCTGATTTTTATATTTCCGCAATTTATTTTTCTCCTTTTCTTTAACGGAGCGTTTCCTTGCAATACGTTATAGGAACATTCACAAATACAACGAATTACTTCGAAATCTGCATTTTGTAATATCGCCTTGCGTGCTTTAGGTTTTGCCTTTGCTAAAAGTCTTAGTAAGTGTCTATTCTGCTTATTAATCATCTTTTTGTGCCTATTATAGTAAAAATAATTGTTAAAATATATACAATATTAAAGTTAGTATTATTTTACAGGCACATAAACTTAATTGAATGAATCCGAAGGGAAAACATTTGCTTGAACACGCTGCTTATTGGGAGTATTATATTTTAGATCAAATAGTAGGTAACCGTGAGCATTTTGGGTTGCATCTTGATAGGCTTCCTGAATAAACTTTGCGTTTCCTTGATACAATTGACGTACCAGGTAATTAATTTGAGCCTGGTCTCTAGGATTTTAAAAACATACTATATAGTGACAATTTAACGAATTATCACGCATGCCTCTAGCCTGATGGAATATATTCTGAGTAATAAAAATGGCACTTAAATTTCTATGATGGCCACCTTTGGTGGATATCTACAAGACGGTTATTACGTTCACGCATCAAATCATCTATAATTATAAGGTGCGGGCCTTCTTCCGCTGAAAATTCATCACCCTGAGGCAATCCTTCTTTAAATTTACAGCATGAGGAGAGAGTATTGTATAAGGGTTGCCAATCGCCATAACACCATACTATATTTTTCCATTTTTCAGCATAATGCTGTAGAAATGTTTTTGCAAAGTACGCCTTTCCACATCCTGTCGGGCCGGCGACAATACATGTAAATGGATGTTGAAACTCCATATTCTAATATATTATAAAATAAATTAGTAGTATAATAAAACATTGTTATTATTACGATTTAATAATGCCAATGCTTCCACAAATTAGAACATTCTGGAATAGTATTATTCTGTTCTAAACACTTTTGAGCATATTTTGTTACGTCTTCACATAGCTGTGAACATGTAAATATTGCATGTTGAATACATGGCATGTAGAGATGAAGTAATAAAGACTAAAATTTACCTGGTCGTTACTGTCATCATCTGATGAACGGATAATACACTGGCGAATACTCTTAAAATTATTCGATAATGATAGCTCATAATTAGCGCTAAGAGAAAATTTTGTGGGCAGTGAAGTTGCTGTAGTCGAATTAGAATAGCTGTCAATATATAGAAAATATGAGAGAAAATTATACCACTTTTCGAGAGAAAATCGTATAGGATCGTAGGAATTATGTAAACTAATATCTACAGAAAATGTCCCCGCATTTTCATCATATGCAAGACCGACACATATTTTAATTTCATAAAAATAATAATAATAATGATTTAAAATTTGATTATCTGTTATTTCTTCTCTATACATGAAAAAATAGATACAATATCATAATAACTTATTTAATCTATTCGTTGTTTTTTAAAACCGTATAGAACCGTATTATAATTATTCCTCGAACTTTACACACATAAGAATTTTCCCTATTATCGGGGTTGTATACTTCAAATCAATAGTTCTTTGGGTCTCCGGAAAAGAACTCTCTAATAAACGCCTCAACACCGTATGCTTGTAACTCGTTAGTAAGTTCACCAGGTATATCATCTGTTTCTAACTTTGGCCCGCCTGGAGTTTCCACATAAATATAGCACATATTTACCTAATTTATCCAAATAATTAAGAGCTCGAGACGAGCGTGGGCAGTAGTATAAGCAGCTATTATCACATTTTTGTTGGTGTGTGTTACACTCGCGCTATCGAGATACTGCCAATTTAAAATTAAAGTGTCCTCATTAATTTGAATATCTTCGTGCAATTCAATATTTGGATCGGCTAACTTATTAAAATATTCCCCAGATATTATTGATTCTTGACTATAATTTTCTTTCTGATCGAATTTACCCTAAAAACTATTTAGTGTTAATTTAACTAAACTCTTACGACCATTACTTACACATATTTTGTCCAGATCCAACTTAATACCTTCTTTATTGTAATAGCTGCTTATAAATTCCTGTTTCCTTTCATCAGTTGTGCAACACGCAGGCCAGCCGCTAGACTCTGTTTTTGTTCTTAGGAACTTATTAATATACTCTGTAAACAGACCACCTTCATTCTTAACAGGATTATATTGTTTAACGTTAAAATCCCACGCCTCATGTATTTCTACTAACTTATATCCTTTTTCAATCGCCTTGCGAACCTCATCCACTACCCAAGTACCGGTAATGGCACGCCTCTTATCACTATGTGTACAATCACCCTGATTTAATGAATCCGAGCATGCTCTGCACATAGGGAATAGTAACTTACCACCAGACCGATATGGTAACACAT
Source organism: Lepisma saccharinum (assembly GCA_022664845.1). Lineage (NCBI taxonomy): Eukaryota > Metazoa > Arthropoda > Insecta > Zygentoma > Lepismatidae > Lepisma > Lepisma saccharinum. The sequence goes on along the minus strand of JAGDQP010001782.1, from coordinate 69,499 downwards.
GGTGATACAAATCGGTTGGAGGAAGATTAGTACATTTTACTATTCCCTCAATCTGGTCTATGGGCGGACACTCTTTTCCTACATAAATATGCGTAGGATGCCCCACGGGATATTTTTGACCTTATTACAAAAAGGGTACAGGGAATATACGTCCAAATATCTAATTTTCTCCCCCTTTTTCACTTTATAATGTAATTTCACCGCGCTTGTCCGCCCCCATGCAAGCATCACGCGGAGTCATTGGTTCTTTTCTGCATGCGGGGTGGTTTTTAACATACCTCGATATATTTTCATTATCTTTCATTTGTGTTTTCCATTGACACCCCCACATGGTGTGCACAACATAACCTAATTCTTTTCATCTTTTCACTTTAGCAACTGTACTTTCATATTTTATATTCATAGTAGAGAAAGGGTTATTGTGGAGTGGTTTATCCCGTCCGGTTCGATAACACATACGACAACCGTGATAAAAATAGCCTTCATACTCCCAAACATGTTCTTTTCCGTTCTCCGTATCATTCCAATAGTCATCCACTTTAAAATTACCTCGCACTACATTTTCTTTTCCATTACCCGCGTGCTCTATTTTTATTCCCCTTTCCTCTTTTTCCCACACAAGCCATTGTATCGCTTCGACCGACTGGACATCACTCCATCGATGACCCTTTCTAGGTATAATACCAATATTTTCCGGTCTCAAGTAATTACTCCTAAACACTAAATTGCAAGCTCTGGCTATAATAATTGCTTCCAGGAGGGGATTTACCTTTGTCTCAACCTCAAACTGTTGCATAAAACGTAAACAAGCCATTCCTAATATATTTACATCTTGCCAACAGTATTTAATCAATTCCTTCTGGAAATTAAACGTATAATTCTCCCCCAATTTTTTATACCACTCCTTAAACTTATCACGTTCTTCTTTATGCATATTATCTACCCCATAGAATGTTCTGGCAGGCAGCGGACCGGAATAATTCTGATTACCTGTGGTGTTAAAGTCCGGGAAATAACCCTTAGTTGAGGGAAAGATCAAATGCTTGGGGCAATTTGGCCAATCCCAGAGGTAAGAAGTTAAGTGAATCGATAAAACGTAAATTTTTATATTGAATGCTTAGAAGCTGACAACATCTCATAATAATATCGGGGGACCACTGTTTATTATTAATCATACTTCTTAAAACAAAATGGGTATCGTGCCCTCGGGCGTTATGCCCAACACATGTAATATTATTAATAGAAGATCGCTTCTCAGCAAGGTAATTTAAAAACTGTAGAACACAATCTTCACCCTTGAAGACGTGTTCTCTTACACCACACACAGAACAACTTAAATTTATATCATTTATACCAATACATTTATAACACAGATGTTGTGCTATTATTAGATTGGGTACGTGTCGATACACATTATTTAGCCCATCCACTGTTTCATCCTGGCGACTCTCAATATCATAAAATAGAACATAGCTTTTTTTCTGACTATAGTTTCCACATCATGCGCTTTTTTCGGCCGCATGAAACATAAATGGATGTAGGGCATCATACTACGGCAGTTTACACAATATATTTCCCCGTATATATGAGGGTTACGATCCTTTGTTAATGTATACACCTTTAAACATAAATTATACTGTTTTCTAGTTTTACATACCATACCCTTATGATTACTGAAACACACACTACCATAAAATGATCGATTACAGTCATTACATTTTATTAAGGATTTCACATCAACACATGGAGGCTTACTCCCACACTGTGAACAACCAGCCTGGCATTTAAAATTGTGTTGGTATGAGTTTTGATATTTACTATGGAATTTCTCACAGTAATATACGGTTGAAAATGCTGCCGTCAGGCTTGTAATTACATTATAATGATTGTTTATTAATTGTAAATTAACGGGGGTTCACCACCACCAACTCCTTCATATAGAATAATTGGCCCGACAAATCCCCATACACAATTATTTTATAATCAGTTAGCACACTTTGAAATTGGTGAATATCTTTAATTCTACAGCCAGTGGTCCCCGCTTTTACACATAATCTATTTACTTCGGTATTCATAAATGTTTCACTTTGATTATAATATGTATGTCATTCTTTATTATTATTTTTATTATTGATCAACCCCATAGCCACTACTAGCGCATGGGCGAGACAGCGAGTATCGCTATTTTAAATCACTACTATATCCTTATTTGATTTGATATATTCGTCAATATCGGATAGACCTTGTTTCACCCGACCTTCACCTTTAGGCATCTCCAAATAATGAAAATTAACCATAAATCGTTCTTGATTTAAAAATGACGCATTGGATTGGACCACTTTTTCCATAGCATGTAAAACGTTTTCAACAGACATATTTTGTGCCTGTCGAAACGATAACCAAAATGATCTATGGGGTCCGCTCTCATTTCTAAATGTGAGCCTCACTTGATCATTATTATCAACACCTTGCATGAAGTGGGTTAATAACTCTTCAAAACCTTTCATAACGCATGTTAAAGTGTTTTTATTTTCTGGAGGATTATTAATTTGTACTTCTATTAGTCTTCCTTATTGATTTTTTTATATATTTTACGTTTTTCACTTATAACTTGTATTTTTGAATTACTACGCTCTCCACCTGTTTGTACGTCATTTAACACTTCCATGCATAGAGCATCGATTTTATTAAAAATATCAAACTGATCCATTTTTAAATTTATAAGTCACTACTATTACTTTCAACAGGATGGAGTATTTTTGAGCTTTAATAAATTAAAATAAGTGTAATAAATATTTTATGGTATATAATTTGACACAACTCAACAAAAATATATACTCCACTGGACAATTCACTCTACGACGATCTTTCTTCTCCTGGGGCGACGACACTGTGCACTACACTATTCTACGATGATCTTCCTTCTCCACTGGACACTTCCACGACGATCTTCCTTCTCCGCTGGGCAATCCCACGATGATCTTCCTTCTCCACTGGGCACTGGACACTTACACGATGAACTTCACTCTTCGGATTCAGTAGGCAACTGACGGTGGTACCGCCCAAACACTCGGCTTTTATAGATTTCGCCAACCAATCAGAATGCAGTATTGAAGAGTGAAAGTAGGTCAAGATCATACACGGGTCTTCCCCATGACGTCATGGTTATTTTCAGAATGCAGCCTCTCACAAATCAGGACTTAATAGGTCCAAAGTGCCAAAATTTCGTCGGATCATCACCAAACTTTGGATTTAGGTAGATTAAGCGGTGTATAAGGAGAGATTTTTCGATTTATTTTTGCGATATTTTGAGCCGTTTTCGAGATAAGTGCCAAAATTTCATCGGATAATCACCAGACTTTGGATATAGGTAGATTATGATGGTGAAAACAGAATTTCAATATGTCTACCCGTTTACGAGATATATTTGACCTTTGCCTAGGTTATAGGATGTTATATAGAAACTAACTTCAAATTTGTTATAATATCTGTTAGTGGTTGCAAAAAGGTGCCGTAGTCTTTTATAAATAGGGGATGTACCGTAGCCTCTGTGTTGTAAACCCGTTGCCTATGTAATCTCTGCTATGTTAAATTGGGGTCTTAGCCTTTTATAAAAATGTGTGGGTTAGGTAATTTCTGTTATGTTCAATAGGGGATGAAAAAAGGTGCACTGGTCTAATCTCTGCTACGTTAAATAGGGCTGGAAAGGGTTCATGTGGGGTTAAATAGCGTAACTAGCATATATTGATACTGTGTTAAATAGGGGCTTGAAAACGGGCTTCGGTGCCTTTTATGTATTTTTTACAATGTTAAATAGGGGTCGTAACCTTGTGCACTATGTGGGGTGTAATCTTTGCTATGTTAAATAGGGGTCGTAGCCTTTTATAAAATGTGTGGGTTTTCCTATGTTAAATAGGGGATGAAAAAAGGTCCCATAGTCTTTCATAGTGTTGGACGGCATAAGGGTTGCAAGAAAAAGTGTGTTATATTAAATAAGGGTTAGAAAATGTGTTCTTAATCTTTTATAAATAGGGGATGCGAAATATGCTCGTAGCTCTTTCCCTGGTTAAAGCGACACGTTTATAGTATTCTTTTAATTCGGCTGATACAAGTGGCATCAACTTGAAGTAACATGTGGTGTGGTTCGAAGGAAGAGAACTAAATCCTAATTTTATTGTTAGCCAAAATATGGACAGTCAGGAAGCATGCAAGGAAGACTTAAAATCCCTTTATATATGGTGTATGCATCACAGATTCGCGGTTGTTGCAGAAAAATCATTATCTACATTCAGCATTATAGGATTATTCGACGCCTTTTTTGGATTATTCGACGATTGTTTCAAGATACAATCATATGTGTTTATTGAAACTTCTTTCACAAAATCCTAGAAAAAGACTGTAACTGTATTTTCAAGACGGTCAAGCCAAACAAAGAGCTACTACGGCAATAACCCGTATTAAAAGAAAAACTTTAGATATTATCGGTACCGGAAGCGGTGAGATAAAGGAATGTGAACACCTTGCCAGTAAGGTTGAGGAAAAGATTGCTTGCTATTCATATTGCAGTTATTTTACATTAGGACATGTGTTTTATTCAAGCTACTCTCGTCTGCTGCCAAATGCTTACAAGATACTGTCTGTGAATATGGTGTTGTAGCAACAGTAATCTCTGCAACTAACAGTAAGCTACAAAAGCAGTGAACAGTTGATTGTTGGAATTCGTTAACTGCGTCCATTGAATATTTTAAATAAAGAATGTGAATCGCATTTTGTGAAGACAAGTACCATACGAAACGTCGTAAATGGTTTTTCAATTAGGTGGGAGTTAACGATTTAATAACAGAACTTTGTTGGGGACTGAAAATATTTTTTCTAGTGCATTGACAATGTAATATCTCAGCTTGATCGCAGATTTTTCCGAACAATTGTCAGCCACATTTACACAGATGATGATCACTTCTGTTGGTGTCTTAGAAACTTCCCAAGAAGACGTAAATAATGTAGATATAGCTGAACTCTGCACATTTTACAACTTTGATCCTGGAAGTATTACAGAAGAATTTGAAGTTTTCTGTACTATCTCATTGTCTCTGGTGAAATATATCAATTCATGTTGGTAAAACATCATATTTATATTGTTGGGCCATTTTAGTAACTATTGACTTCAACTCGTCTCGACTGTCTTACCTGTTAAGTTTCAAATATCCACAAGCATCCGTGTCCCAACCGGGATTCGAATCCAGAACTGTGGAGACGCTGGCCTAACGCTTCAGACCACACGACTTCCTTGCGCGCCGACTTATGTTGGGATAGGAAGACGTAAGAAGACATGGCAGAACTAATTGTAACCATTGAAGACAGGAAATAAAGTGATTCTAAATCTACGGAAGAGAAGTCGCTGACACTGAAGAACTAAAATAAAGTTGGATAAGGAGAATTCTTAAACTGTGTCGTGTTGTTCATTTTGCAATTCCCAAACTTAAATTTTTGTGTAGTTGTTCAATGGCTAATTGTTCAGCCAAACATACAAAGAGTTCCATGAGAATAATGAAACAATTAGACTATGATTTTCCATCACAGATAGTTGGATTACTGTCATTATAATTCCTTCGTGTGAGTTCGACACATTTTTGACAGAAATACAACGAAAATATATTTACCATGCTGCTGCAACAAGATCCCAACGACAAAAGCTATTTAAATGTAAGTAAACGATTGGTTGTATGTATATAAAAAGTGCCTACTTCCACTTTTAATATGTAAAACTATATAAAAATTATCTATGTAATATATATTACATAGATGTCATCAAATGTGTTTGATATTCAATATAATTTATTTTCAAGTGGAGTATAAACTGTACGATTGGAAATGTTTGGTCATATTCCGTACGGAAATTGAAATGGAAGCAGTTGGCTTTAAGTTTAAGACAGGGTATTTGTTTCAAGGGGGTGAGTCTAAGAAATAAGGGGGACTAGGTCATACACATTGGAGAGGATGCGGACCCTGTTCTGACTTCACCCTTATGTTCATTGTCAGCTGACAGAAACTAGTACGTTTCTTATTTTCTCTTAACCTTCATGCAAAGCAAGAACAGCATTAATCGTAACGGCCATTTCGTGTCAGACAGGCGCTTGACCACAGCATGATCTTCTAAAGTTAATGCCAGAAGATTCCAAATATGAGTAGAAGCTGAGACTTTTACTCCCACCAAGTTCAGGTGGTATGCAGTAGAGGAAACATAGATAGCGAACTCATTCAGTTGACAGATCCATGCTTGCAATCCAGTATAACGTTCGGACATATGTGAAGCATTATCATAAGACTACGGTAGTTTAATAGCCGAGTTGCGTTTCAATTTATTTATGTACACATGGTTTCAGATACAGCAGTTATGCCATTTTACACTGAAACATTAACAACATATTTACATCCAACACTCATAACATTAACATGATTTACAAATAAAACAACAATAAAAACATAACACAAAAGTATTTACATATTTCTTCTTAGCTGTTTTCGAAAGGCTGTTCTGTGCTGAAAATATCTATCTTTGGTGCTAGGCGATATATTCAGAAACCATTCTGACGAACATAGAGCGTCTGACTATTTCAAATCTGGGTGTGTGCATATGTTGTTATTGCGCATGGAATGGGCAGGAATGCGAAAGTTGAACTTAGAAAGCAGCAGTTCAGATCGAACTCTACCATTAGATATTTTAAATAAGAATAACCTATCTGCCAGATTTCGTCATGAATGTTTATGATATTTAGAATTTCTGTGTTTCTTAGGGATCTAGTAGTATTTAACGATGAGGATGAAACAGTTTACGACAGAATTGAGACGTGTCAGCTGAGTAGGGGAAGCCATATTCCAAATGGGGGAGCAGTAGCCTATTCCAATTTAGGTGAAATGAAAGATTTAAAAAAGATACTAAGAAAGGCTTTAAATTTCTGTTAATCTGTATAGGAAACCAAGTAGTTTCATGGCACTGCTAGTTGTGGCTCTGATATGCACAGCAAATATTAGCTGCCTGCTAGATTTTGCGCTCCTTGGAAAAACAATGGGGATGAACTTAATGTCAACATTCTTCCCAGCACAAGTTTATCAAATTTGGGTACTATTAGTTAATGAAAAATCTTTATGCACTAAACAATATGATCTAGATTGTAGTTTGCTATAAATCACTTATTTATTAAGTGCTACGTAGAATACCACCCAAACAAAAATTATCTCGATTAGCAAAATCAAAGTTCGAATGTGCAAAAATTTTCGTCAAAACAAAACTTATCTCGAGTCGGAAGGTCAAACTCTAAACTTCAAGGTCGAACTGGGGAACAAAAATTTGTCTAAACAAGTTGGAAGAGACCCAACCTACCCCACCCCCTTTCGAAATGTAAACTTTAGTTACTTTGACGATATGCCGACAGTTGCTCGAAATATTCTGTCTGAATAAAAAAATTATTTCGAGTAGAAGGGTCAAATATTAAACTTGAAGGACATACAAAAAAATAGTCTAGATAAGTATTTCGAAATCAACGTTACCTCAGCCTCGTCCCGAAAATTTAAATGTAATCGAATCCATAAATTTGAAGGAGAATTATTTCATTTGAACTGAACAAAGTTGAAAAATGAAGGTCAATGGAAATTTTGGAGTGACCCATGAACCCGAACTTCTGGAATGTAAACATCAGTTTAAAAGTTATAAACACTTCAGATGAAAGTTGTCGTAACCAATAACCCTGAAAATTGGATCAAGGCCAAGCCTTTGGAGACTATTTCCAAACTTGAAAAAAAAAATAATGACAATATAGTTATAAAACAAACTGAATGAATCCGGATAACGGAAAAAGCGCCTCCTCTCAAATTGAACGTTATCGAAATTTAGACACGTTGATGTTATGCTGACATTTGCTCGTATTGAAAGATATTTGAATCCAGTCAGAAGGCATTCACCACCAAGATTAAAGACCCATTAACGCGCGATTTGAGCGTCAAAGTCAAGATCCTGGAGTATATTTCGAAACTTTTTGAATCCTTTTAGATTATCAATTCGCAAGCTGGACCCACTAACCCTCAAAGTTGAATGTCAAAGTCTGTTTTCAAATTGAGTAAAAAAAATCGAATATATAAATAAGGTAAGATATCATGTCTCTTGAAATATACATTTGTTCCTAAGAACGGAGAGTCTGTTTGAAACGTTAAAAAAATAATATCATGTAACATTAATGAAGTCTACATTGGCAATCTAAATGTCTCATAATATTAAACAGGAGAGAGAAAGAAAGAAAGAGAGAGAGAGACAGAGAGAGAGTATGAAATAAATAAATCGAATCGCTCTTTGTTTGGGAAATGCGAATGGAACTTCTATATACTTGTCATTTGAAAACTAGAGAGAAAAAAAATATAGCTCACGTCAAAGGCCAATGACAAGATATCCTCGCGCGAACTTATAATTGTTTTACTTACATAAGATAGAAAAGTAATGTACGTTCATATGCAGTGTTAATGCCTGAGTGAAATATTGTATACGATTTATATCCTCCTCATCATCATATTCAGCCATTTTCTATCCACTGCTGCATTGAGTCCTCCCCCTTTTCTTTCCACATATCTCAGTCTGCTGCTATCCTCATCCATGTAGCTCCTGAAAAACGCTTGATTTCATCTACCTATCTTGCATTTGGACGTCGTCTCAGTCGTTTCTTTTCTCGAGGAATCCAATGTAGTACATTTGTTGTCCACCTTCCATCTGTTCGTCTAGCTATGTGACCGGCCCATTTCCACTTCAGCTTCTTCGTAGTCTTGATTACATCCCCTACCTTTATTTGTGCGCGAATCCATTCATTTGTCTTCCTGTCCCTCCTGGTTATTCCTAGCATGCACCTCTCCATTGCTCTATGTGAGACTCTCAAACTTTGAGTCATTTGCGCATTCAATGTCCAAGTTTCACAGCCGTACATCATCACAGGTAATGATCAACAGAAGTGATCATCATCTGTGTAAATGTGGCTGACAATTGTTCGGAAAAATCTGGGATCAAGCTGAGATATTACATTGTCAATGCACTAGAAAAAATATTTTCAGTCCCCGACAAAGTTCTGTTATTAAATCGTTAACTCCCACCTAATTGAAAAACCATTTACGACGTTTCGTATGGTACTTGTCTTCACAAAATGCGATTCACATTCTTTATTTAAAATATTCAATGGTCGCAGTTAACGAATTCCAACAATCAACTGTTCACTGCTTTTGTAGCTTACTGTTAGTTGCAGAGATTACTGTTGCTACAACACCATATTCATAGACAGTATCTTGTAAGCATTTGGCAGCAGACGAGAGTAGCTTGAATAAAACACATGTCCTAATGTAAAATAACTGCAATATGAATAGCAAGCAATCTTTTCCTCAACCTTACTGGCAAGGTGTTCACATTCCTTTATCTCACCGCTTCCGGTACCGATAATATCTAAAGTTTTTCTTTTAATACGGGTTATTGTCGTAGTAGCTCTTTGTTTGGCTTGACCGTCTTGAAAATACAGTTACAGTCTTTTTCTAGGATTTTGTGAAAGAAGTTTCAATAAACACATATGATTGTATCTTGAAACAATCGTCGAATAATCCAAAAAAGGCGTCGAATAATCCTATAATGCTGAATGTAGATAATGATTTTTCTGCAACAACCGCGAATCTGTGATGCATACACCATATATAAAGGGATTTTAAGTCTTCCTTGCATGCTTCCTGACTGTCCATATTTTTGCTAACAATAAAATTAGGATTTAGTTCTCTTCCTTCGAACCACACCACATGTTACTTCAAGTTGATGCCACTTGTATCAGCCGAATTAAAAGAATACTATAAACGTTCCACAGGAACTGATCTCATTTTACATTAAACTCAACATATTTCTTGCTAACATAATGTGTTAAGTCTACATTTAAAGAGAATTGACCCACTTGCTTTACCCTTTAAATAAATATGTTAAGAACACATTACTTTACAATTTAATTATTACAATAGCGTACAAAGTTTGCTCTAAATTTCACACCTGTTTCCTGTTCGTAATCTATTTATCCATTTTTGACCTTGCATGTACCAAGCGGCCGTGGCTCAATGGTGGGTGAGTGGCAGTTGCCGAAGTAAGATGTGTTTTGTGTTCGCTCCAGTGGATCTACTACATCGAATTTTTCATACGATCTTTCTAGTAAGTGACGGCAGGTTTCAATCAGCCCACAGTAAAGTGAGTATCGTATCTGTAATTCGATATTCGCGTGAAACAAAATGTTTGTAGAATAGCGCAGTTAGTATAAACATTTTTATGGCGAGAAAAAATACCATTATTATCGACTGCCATGAGTTAGGATTCCATCCTAAAACCCACATAGTTCATGAATTAATCATTAGTGGAACAATTTAAACTAAATCCATTAGTACCAAAATACAATCTAGGCGGTCAAAAAGGAACAAAAAGTAAATACAGAGTCATAGCCTTATTCAACTGGGATCATAAAATCCTGTCTAAATTACTTAATACTAGAATCACTCAATACCTTCCTGACTTAATCAGTGTCAACCAGGGAGGGGGTTAGGGACCCCAAATGCTGCTATTATGCTAATGCAATTAAGAGAAAGTTTACACTTTTCATCTACCTTATAGGACTTTAGATTTGCTACCCTCAGTTTAGATCTAACCTCGGCATTCGATAACATATCATCACTACTTATACAGAGTGTTGCACAAATTAAATTTTCCAGTTCAGTTTATAAGTACTATGCAGTCCATTTTAAGTCACCGTTACATGAAATTACAAGTAAATCAACGAATTTTACCTAAAATTAAATTAAAACAAGGTGTTTCTCAAGGTTGTTCTCTTTCTACATCAGTATATGCTATTTTATTAGTTCCTTAATAAATACCATCGAAGACAACATTCAGGGTATAAAATTCCTAGACTCTAACCTTAAAACACTTGGATATGTAGATGATTTAACGTGCATAGCTCAAAATGAACAAGAAGTTTCTAAAATATTTGATATAGTTCAAGTCTTCAGTTACACAGGAATTCAGTTTCAAACACAGGAAACACAGCTAAAACTCATTTAATGCCAACAGATACAAAAATGATCTTCAAAATATTAGTACCAGTCTCTCAAATTCAAATTTTAGGTATAGAATGGGCAACTAATGTCCAAGATACAATAAAACTAAATGAACAACATCTTATTCAAATTGCGGTTCAAGATTTACTCAAATACCAACACTGTTTTCATCGTTTGCTTCCACGTATTAGATTCATAAATTGTTTTATTGTGAGCAAATGCACGTACATTAGTCAACTGTTTCCATTATCCAAATCAACCATAGCGCAGGTTAACAAATACATAGGATATTTTCTCCATAAACATCAAATTCTAAAACCAAACAGGAATAACTTATACCTTCCCCTTACCCAGGGAGGTTTGAACCTAAAAATATTGCTTTTCAGGCTCAATCACTGTTGATTCATCGTACTATATTATCCCTCTGTTGTTACATCAACACACTATCTTGTAAAACAATTACGACTGTACTAGAACATGTTGACACGCAGGCACCAGTAACATACTCTCTTGGAAACACAAAATCCTTTATGCGCCATATGTAAACAACCAGACACTCTCACACACAGGTTAGAGAGTTGTAAACAAACAGAGTATCTTGGCAATACTGTCAAAAAATATTAGCCAGAATTAATTGAGCTAGTCCAATACATATTTCCCCTAATTATTTGTTACAACCATCTGATTTTCAATGTTATCCGAACACAAAAAATAATTTTTATTAACTGGTTTACAGCTCAACCTTTACAGTTATTACTAGGTGAACGTGAAATCAACAATGGAGACTGGTATGTTAGTCAAATTAAATTTAGATATCAACAACTTGATAAAAAAAAGAAAGGAATATCAATTCGCTCAATTCATCAATGCTGGATATTAAGGATCAAAATCTGGTTTGTTATTGTTTTTCTTTTCGTATAGTAGTCATGTTATTGTAGTTAAAAAATTTAATAAGAATATTATGTAAAAGTATATATCTTTAGATTGATCAACAACAAACAGAAGTAGTTAATAATTAAAAACAATGTAATACATTATAAGCTATATTACCAAAGAGTTCACAAAATTTGGTTGATGTTTTGCTTTAGTAAGTTTTCGCTTCTTTGTATAAACGTTATATGAGTTGAAAGTGTTAAAAAAACGGTAGAGTGTTGGCTTAGCATTCGAGAGGGCAGGGGTTCAATCCCAGCGGCAGACCATACTGACTGATGTTTCTCTACGGCTTTCCTCAGTCGCACAAGGAAAATGCTGGGATGGTACCTTCAACCTAGACCTTGGCAAACATCTTCCCGCATTCTTTCCCGTCTAATATCCCGGCCTGAGCCTTAGATGTATTGCATCAAATTCAAATGACCTTGCATCTGGACTATGTTTTGACAACAGACAGAAAAGTTTTGAAAGTTGCCGCAGTAGCACACATACGTTGAAAATACGTGGATTAAACGTTAGTACTGAAACGTAATTTTAACGTTGAATACAGCAATCGTACGCCTGTGTAACGGTTTATTCGACGTTGAATTATGGTTGAGAAGAAACATTTTGAAATCAAGAAGAGGACGATGAAGAAACTGGTTCATTGGCCAAAACAGGGCATGGTTGCTGTCTATTGGTATACACATTTAGTTGAATTTTGTATGTTGCTTCCATCATGACACAGAGAATTAATTTTCCAACAGTAAAATATCCAACTGTGTGATGTGGGGTTCGAAGCTGGAACATTCTGCACACGTCGTTGGTAGTTCGACACTCTACCATTCATCCACGGAGTGGCCTTGAGAATCACTAAACTTTTGCTATTCCCTTTATGTTACGAAGACGTAAAAGACAGTCTTCAATGCAGTCGCCACAAATCCGTACCCGCAGTTTAACCTCGTGCAGAATACTTTCCTTCTTTCGTTGTTATATGCAGTTTTCCTTTTTTAACACTTTGACCATCGCTGCACTATTAAATTTGTATTTCTCAATAACTGTAATATGTCGCCTTGGGAAAGGAAAGTTGAAAACACTTCACATTAACGCCCTATTAACGAGATTAAATGTTCGTTGCCATATAGTTTAAAATTTAATCTATTTTGAACATGCAAATGAGAACATGAGAAACGTAGCTATTTTATTCTATTCGCTTTTAAGCACAATTTTTGTGCAATTAACTTAGAAAGATAATCTAAGGCACAGCTCTGTATAATAGTTCAAACACGTAACATTAACGCACTATCAAGGAAATCAAAATTTCGTTGGAATACTGATGCTTCATCGCGACTGTAACCATATTTTGGAAGTTGTTGTGCGGTATGGAATATTAAATAGACTCACAACTGCCTTCAACTTCATGAAACCTGTTACTGCTTCAAGAACTTTTTTCGTGTCTTTTTCCGCCTACGGCTTTTCCGTTTTCCATTCGTACTTTCACATCTGCAAAGAGAAGCACTTTCCGAGCGTAATATGTGTGGTGAACCTGATCGCAATCACCCGCGAAAGTGGATTGGAATCACCCGACACAAGAGTTTAAAAACAATGTTGGCAACACAGTGGTCGGAGTTCAATCATGTCTGATCACGTACTTTCTTCACAGGTCTACTTATAGACCTGTTTTCAAATATATTACTTCTGTTTACATCGTACGCGGATTTTTTTTCTTACCAACTTCTTCAGAATACTGCTTATAATAATATAACAAGTTGATCTCGACCCTAATTTTAGCTTGCAGTGGCTTCAGAGCTCGAATGGTTCAAGGAATAATCGTGGACTTGTCTGTAGTTTTTGGTTACACTTTCCAACTAAAGTTGTATGGTTTGTTTACGCGATTGCTGCGCTTCTTGTGAAGGCAACGTTCGTGATCGGAATCACCCGCTTTTACTCTGTCACTCTTTAGGAAACATTTATCCATACAGTCTGGTCGAAAATAAAACAATCAAATTTTAGAAAAATAAATGTCTCAACTTTTAAGAAATATATGTATTAAGGAAATGGTTTTCTAATTTGTAAAGAACAAGACATACTTTGTTACGGAAGGATTTTAAAAATTTCCAAAATATAGGAATTTGATATTTTTCTTCTAAGTTGTCAGGAATTCTGTATCCTGTACAAACCACCCATTTGACATCACAAAGTATACACAAATTTCTGTCATGAAAAAGGAATGACTTTGTTATGTTTATTCATTGTTATGATTTGTCAAAAGTAGTACAGCATACACGTTTTAAACTTCAATAATTATCAACAATGAATTTTAAGGAAGAATATTTTGGCAGTCATTTCCAAACAAGTCTTTGTCCAAGCACCATAAATGTTGGGAAATTGACAAGAACACTTGTTATTTTTTGACGTAGGGCAAATGTGCAGTTATAGATATTGTAGAAAGCTGGAGAAGTATTAATTTACCAATATTTTAGTTCCTTGAAAAAAAAAGAAAAATATATAGGCCTAATGAACTCAACAATGTCAATTTCACAATTTCAAAATTTTGGGACAAGGACCCGCTTCGAAATGGACGCGTCAATTGTAAGATGGAATCGCTTAAACCCCCTGGACTTAGATGTCAAATATTAGGTTATATTCACCAACCTCAATTTTTTATAATCAGAAAAAGTACTTCGCAGTTGAGTTATTCAAAACAAAGAGAAATTAAATGAAGTAGTAAAAACTAAGTTTAAATGTCCTGAAGGGAAGAAAACAAATGAATGAAAGGTTTTCTTTTTATGTCAACCCTTTCCCGTTTTTCTGTATTTCATTTGCACATATTTCTTCTATCCACGTCGACCTCCTTTGAGATATTTAAACAAAAGTAAACAAAACAAAAGCCAGTTTAAAGGCTGAGTTTCTTTCTTTCCTGCTCTCTCTCTCCTGCTTAGCTACCTCCCGGGGAGTTGAAGGCACGTGCTCTGAGCACGCGGTGAACCAGCCAGCTGTCAGCTCTTTTCTCAATCTCTGTGAATCTGTTTTCATCACATAATGCCATGTCTCTAATGCCATGCTTTAAGCCTTACATGCATTGTTAAGTACAAACACATTTCAGTGTCTGCCGTCTGTATCACATATGCACTGCTCGTTCAGTGTCAAATGTCAAATTCAAGAAATAGGTAGCTTTTATTAGCTATTTATCACGTACAGAAGATGGTAACTTTCTGCAATTTTTACTCATATATCTTTTTTGTTTGTCTGTTTCAACGTCAGTTAGTATTAAAAAAAAATTATTTCAAGCCAAAGTTTCACTGCCAATAGGAAAATCAATTGTAATTAGCCCATTACTCAACACTACTACGTGGAAACAAAAGGGCAACCACTCTGGACCCTCAACCTTGCCTTAGTTCCACTCACTTTACGCAAAGAGTTATCAGAGCATGTTTTTTTATTAATTTATCTTCTGAAATTCTTCTAAGTGCTCATTTTGTCTCAGGTTAAGTGTACAGGTTAGAGAACACTTGAAGATACAGAGGTTTACACATATCAAAAATAAATATAGTTTTGTTTCATGCAATAAATATGGGCCTTCAATGTTAGTAGCTTAAAATACTAATGTTCACTGAAATCTGAAATAGTGGAAGGGTTGGAATGTTTAAAACAAAATGTTTTAAGCAGAGGCGATTGTTTTAAACATGTTGTTTAAAACATTTTGAACATTTGTTGTAAAGGATGTTTTCTAAGCTGTGTTTAAAACATGTTAATTTTATTCTACTTTTTTATTTTTCTTCTTTGAAAGAATCATAGTATTTTTAAGAGTACTAGAGTATTAATTTAGTTGTATATTTACCAATAAAATACATGCAATTCGACCTGAGTGGAAGCTAGTTTCCAAAATAATCCACATTATATGAAACACCATGGTCACTCACACTCACTAACTGACTGACTGATCAAAATTCCCAGGCCAAACTACTGGAGCTAGAAACACCAATTCTGGTATGAAGGTGTCTAACCAAGAGTAGGTAACGAAAAAAATCGAAATTTAAAATAATCGCCATCTTGGATTCAAAATGGCCACTAAACGCAGTGTGGTATAGAATACACAATCTAAACCGCTGAAGCAAGAATGTTTGGTGTGAAGGTATATCATCACTAGCAGGTTACGAAAATATTACAAAATGTCTCCAAAGACGCCATCTTGGATCCAAAATGGCAGACCCCAAAAATCCCTTTCCAGGCTGTTTGAGCTAGAAATACGAAATTTGGCATAAAGTTGTATCATTAAAAGTAGTGTAGGGAAATATTACAATATTTAGAAAAGTCGCCATCTTGGATCCATCATGATCGCCAAACTTATTGTTTTATTGAGTGCATAGCCTAAACCAGTCGAGTTAGAAACACAAAATTCGGCATGAAGGTACATCATAACTAGTAGGTTAAGAAAATATTACAAAAGTGTTAAAAGTCGCCATCTTGGATGCAACATGACCGCCAAACCTATTGTTGTATAGAGTGCATTGCTTAAACAGCTTGAGCTAGAGAAACAAAATTTGGTACGACGATACATCATCACTAGTAGATTAATAAAAAATTACGAACTGTCTCCAAAGACGCCATCTTGGATCCAAAATGGTGGACCCAAAAAATTCTTTTTCCACACCGTTTCAGCTAGAGACACGAAATTTGACATAAAGGTGTATTATCACGAATAGTTTAGGAGAACATTACTACATTTTGAAAAAAAAAAAAACACCTTCTTAGATTCAAAATGACCATCCAAAACCCATTTTCCACACCGTTCGACCTAGCGATTTGGTGAGGTGCTTCCACATTCATTAGGATTCGAAGTTTAAGAACAGAAGTTACTATTCGATTGTTCACTTTTGTTTTGTAAATGATCTTTGGTAAGAATGGAGTTCAAATCTCTGTTGCCCAGTTTCAATACTCAGAATTCGAGCGCCGTTGCACTGGACTACCTGTCAGCTGAAATAAAAAGTCTTGAAATATCATTAGTACTTTCAGGTGTTGATTTACGTTTCGTTTACGTCTTTGTTTCTGTAAATTCTGTACGCCAAAATATACGTGAAAGTATAATCAGTCAAAGACTTATAGACAAATTTGCGCTTGTAATATCCACAATAAAAATAATCCAGGTGAAATGAAAGAAAAAATAACTCTTACACAGTAGCTTCTCCGACAACGAAGCGTTTGAAGAATATTTATGTATTCAATGGAAAAGAATAATATGACCCATTACTCTACTAAAGTATGAACATTCAAGATTCAATGGTAGAATATCGTAAACATATCGGAATGAAAAGGTGTTACTGTAATTCGATGGGTACGAAATTCCTATGCACAGTTAACAAATTGTTAACTTTAATAATCTCAAAGAATTTTGGACTTTCCACATTTTTATTTACATTTTGACATATTAAGCAATTTTCTGCCTGCACTTTTTCTACTAGTTTCGTGGAGCCAAGTCCTGGTGTTAAAGCTGCTCTTCATAAGTCTTTTTATTGAAAGTCTTTTGCTGTGGTTTTTGGACCTGCAGAAAGAAGGGAACAAATCTCACAAGGTGGTTGTCGCACAAATCTATTGCAGACAAAGCGAATCGGATAGAGCATGATGAGATATGGAGATCACCAAATTTTAATTCGCTATGGACCATAGCGAGAGGACGTAGGGGTCCTGGAACTTGAAATGTCAAAAATACCATATAATGGGCAGTATGCAACTTGAAATTGAATATCTTGAAAATTGTTAGAGCGATCGGAATAAAACTTTGGGCCAAAAAGTAGTAACGAAATGCAGAAACAGCGTTTCCATCCGTAAAGCAGCATTGCAAGCTCACAACAAAATTTATTTTCTTGAAATTGCACTATATATTAATGCGTCGCCTCCATGACAGAGGGGCGTAAGTGACATTCTTTTGAAAATACGTTTTTCTCGCTCATTGAATCACTTATGTTACATTTTTGAACATGGCAAATTGATGTACTGTACATAATACTCATGTCATAAAACTCGTCACACTGCCGGTTAAATGTTTGTTCCGTAATGACGCCGTCCTCTTGTAATGTATGTAATAACAATTCTGTTTAGAAAATGTTCCATTTCTCTATGTCGAATTCTATCAATAAGCCCATGAAGCACAGAAACAAGTTCAACTGCTGTCATTTTCTCGCTTTCAAGTTTCTTGATGCAATTGTTGAACATTTTTAGTTGGCTCTGTAAAAACTGAAGCCAAAGCAAAGAAGTTTTATTCTTAAAGAATTTTTCCAATATTTCAGGGCATGAATCCTGCGAACAGAAGTAAGATTTCAAACCCGGAAACATAGAAATGAGTCGATCAACTGCAGGTAATAACGATAACCATGTCGTTTTAGTATGTCCAAGAATTTGTTTGTATTGAACATCTGCAAAATCACAAAATTCTTG